>JAPYYV010025015.1:0-15165 GCA_030522625.1 Copidosoma aretas
CAACTACAGCTAATAAGCTACAAAATGAGCCCAGGTACGTCTCATTTGAGCGCAATAATAAATGGGCAGCCTAGGGGTACCGGTTGACAAAGAATGCCTTATATGTATATATAGGTCATTCTGCCGTAACTTACTCAAATAGCGTCGGGGGCTCGTGCAGCCGTATACAAATGAAATTGAAAACGGTAAAAGTTATAATATATGTTAAAAGTTGTGAGCTTTCTCTTACATGTGGTCTGAAACAGATTTTTTGCCTCCTTCACCAAAAAAATTGCGAAAATAGGGCCAATGTGTCAGGTCCAACCGCTGTCCAAAACTCAATTTTCCACCTAAAAGCCCCTAACCGTGAAAAATGAAGCTTTTTTGACGAATTCACGTATATACATACTGAACTACAGTATTCATGGATTAAATTTGTACTGTGGTTACATCAATTATCAACTAATAAGTATGAGTTATCACTGCATACATTTTGTCCGGCGATTTGCACTAAAATCATGATTTGAACACAAATTGCTTAAAAAACACACTTCTAAGTTTAGCTGTGCTATCCAACGGTAACCTTTTGAAGTACAGACCTATAGTAAACAAATGCACGTTGCAGTGATGTTAGAAGTTTTGACCTTTTGAATGACCAAATGTTTGAATTTTTGTTTTTCGCGCGTGAAAATTTGTTTTCCAGGACCGAACGCACATACAGTGACCAATAGGTACACTTTAACCGGTACGTAACTCATTTTCTTATAGTATTAGACAGTAGTAGATATTTTGTACAAGAAAAATTTTTTATGTTTTGTCTACGAGTTGTACGAACAAATGTCAATACTCCAATGCTCGAAATGTCAATTCCGATCATGTCAGGTCTAACCTCGGGTATAACCATCCCAAAGTAATCAAAGTCCGTTTCTTCTCAGTTTTAGGTAACGGGTCGTTACCAAACTTTTTTACAGCATTGCCGGGTTAAAATATGAGACACGTGTCTCGGATTTTAGTCCAAAAACTTTTCTTCGTGAGATACGTCGTTGAATGTCGTACTTGTAACACTAATAGCGAAGTAGCAAACCATATGAGAGAGCCCAAACTTTGCTTGTATAGAAGCAAAAATGAAGCCCTATCGATTAAAAAAATAATTATTGAATTTCGTGTGCCCGGTCAAAAGTTATAGCGATTTTAAGCAAAATGACTGATTACCGGTAAATATCCACGAAATCTCATTTTTAGCGATTTCGGATGATCTTCTTTAAACAACTATAACTTTTGAAGGATGGTAGTATATCAAACAAACTTTTTTTTTAGTCGGTAGGGCTTGATTCTAGCTTTTATTTATAGGTTGAGATAGAAGACTTTAACCATAGATATAAGTAGCTCACCCACACGTACCAGAGACGGACGTGTTTTTTTTCGAAAAAAGACAAAAATTCACTAATATTAAAAAAATCGTATATCTATTAAACAAAAAACTTTCTAGTGAAATCGCTTTAGATATTTTTAGAGGATGGTATTTGCAATAGAAATACCGCAAAGAACAATTTTTTGATATGACTTTGGGTGTAACAAATTTTGGAGTTGATTAAATTTGAACAAGTTACGGCAGAATGACCTGGTATAACGTCTATTTTGATACCCAGACGTCTAACTTCCTAAAGTGGACTCGAAAAAACATAAATTATCCTACGCAGAATTTGTACGTTGTATACCTACGCGTAGTGCAGGGTCGGACAAACGACAACATATGATACAAAAGCACGCAAAGCAGAATTCAAAAGCAGAAAAAAAAGAAAGAAAGATATCAGTCCAGTGGTGTATATAAATAACGCATGGGCATCGTATAAATAATGCAGGCGGCAAATATTCGCGAAACGCCGCGCCGTTGCAACCACGACGGTGTTATGTTACAGCACGGCACACCCAGCCCCCAGCGCTGTTCGGTGATGGGCTCTATACCACCATACTTACAACTCCGTCACCCATCATCGCGAATAATAGCTCGACTCTGACGTGCGTCCGTCTACTTTCACAGTCGCTCATCACTGCAGTCCAATAGTAGATTTCTTTTTTGCCTGGCTCTTCTTCTTTTTTACACCAACCCCATCTAAAAAAAAGTACTCGATGAGAGAGCTCATATAATATTATTCAACGCTGATTCCTCTTGTATTAAAATATGTCGTGAGTGCTACTAAATTGAACTTGGAGATATTTTTTTATAAACTTTTTAAACAAATAACATTTTGTTAGAATCCCTTTGAGCGTGCATTGATTCAAATAGAAACATTGATTAAATAGAAATCGTAGGCTTATCTTACAAAAGTTGGCTGCGTTCCCCAGTCACAAGGGAGTCTCTTGTTTCTTCATCAAAACATGCACAAGGTTCCTCACGAACGTATAATAAATACGCACATGTAAACACAAATAAATCCTTATTTATCCAAGTGTGCGTGAAAGCTGATTAAATATGACGTCATCAGGCTTCATTGAGATAAGTGGAGAGATTAGAGAAATTGTTGGTATGGGTATATGATTAATATGATACGCAGACCGAACGGCGCGGTGCAGAGCTCAAGAAAGACCGTCTGGAGAAAAGAACAAAGAACCGACTCTAATTGCGCGCGTGAGTCTCTACGCCCGCGCCGCGCCGCTCCCAACTGTTTTGCTCTGTCAGTTGGTTTTATAAATATTATTTAATGCAAAGGAATGGGCGCGATACCGTCCTATAGCTGCATGGTATATAATACGATTCGTCTGTTGTAATCCAATACTCGAGACGTCTTTATTTTTCAGATAACATGTGTCGCGATCTCCTAAAATCTCAGGTTGGAGATAATAAGAATTCAGATCCTCGAGACTCATAGTTCAATGCGTCGATAAAGGGTGGACCATTCAAAATTTATCGCAATACATGATGCATTTGTCCTGGAAAAAGAATTATTGCTTTTTAAATTTAACGTTGATCGCCAATAACTTTTAACCAGATTACATTTTTTAACTCTATCTCAATTTACTCTTTGAGCAAATAATTTCTATCTTGGGAGGATTTTTCAAGTCACAGATATTTATTATGTTTTATTCATCATGATAAATAAAGCTCAAAAATCCTACAATTTAACTGTTTCAGACCATTTTTAAATTGAGAAAAAAAAGATTTTTTACGTTGGTTACTTCAAGAGCCTGAAAATTTGAACTGAGACGATTTTTAAACGAAAATCTGAATTTCTAACTTTTTGCCTGCAACCGTCTACTTGTATAGATTCACAGATTTGTGGAAGGTGTGCCGTGCTAAAAGGTTTATTAAAATTTTGGTTGTCTGTAGCTCTAGATATTTCAAAGTATGCATAAATTAATAACGATACGCAGTTAATTTTTTTTCAAAGACGTTATTCCTTTACTAATGGAAAATATTACTCTACACGACACGTTTATTGTTTATTTACACTTTGAAACACAATATTTATACCAAGTAATTAACAATATTCAAATCAAATGAATTGCAGATGAATTTTTTCAGTATAACGTCTTTGAGAATCAATTTCATTTAGAATTAGTTGAAGCTCGAACTTATAATAATCGACAGAACTAAAGAGTCGATTTGGCGATCAAACATATAGTAGGACACCAAAATAATATATTCAATACTTTTGTTTCCATCCCTCTCGCAATCTTCCTCTGTATTCTGAGCTTGAATAGCAAAGCTGCCAAATAGGGATTTCAAAGTTGTTGAAAGTGAACTTGCACAATTAAAAAAATTTCTATTTTATATTACCACGATTATGTGTTCCATAGATGACGATCAGTAGGATTATTATATTTTCGTGCGCGATTCTCCTCCTATATATTTGAAAGTGCATCACACCGCGAATAAGTCAATACTTATGAGTGTAAGAAGAACAACTCACTTGTACTTGAGCAAGCACCTCATAAATTTCACATGTTTATGAGCATAAGAGAGAGAGAGAGAGAGAGAGTCGTCGATGACAAAGATTATCGTAGGTAGATATGGACGTATATTATACATGATGTAGTAGAAGTAGTAGTAGTGTTGTTGTATGTAGTTAGTCATCGTTGCATGCACATGTTATATATAGTCATACCCTGCAGCCAAGTTGCAGCTCCCACATCAACCTGCACGTTGCGCGAAAGAGTGTGTGAGAGAGAGAGAGAGAGAGAGTCGCGGGCAGCGCGCTATATGGTGCGCTCACTTGTTGAGTGTCGAGCAACAGACGCGCGGCGTCCAGCTCTCTCTCTCTCTCGTGCTCGCTCTTCTACCATATTATATACCTACTACTACTACCAGTACTACCAACGCTACTACTACTACGACTACTATTACTATTCCATACGTATACCACGAGAGCTCTCTTCTCTGCCTCGAACCGAACAGTCACTAGCCGGCACGCGGCTTACTCGTTTATACTTTTGAGCGCTCGCGCATTCGCGCGCGCCTCTAATGGTAGACTAATAGTATACAGGCGGTGGTGTACTTACTTACTTACTTATATATATATACAATGTAACTCATGAGTACAGAGGCAAGAGCGTGTTTACCGCAGCAGTGGGTATAATAACCCGATGTATAACTGAATAGCCGTTGTTGTGTCAAACATTGTCGTGCCGCCGGTAGTTTGTGTCATATAAACCGGGGTGGTAAGGAAAACAACCCAGTTCTTTCTTATCGCCGTATTTACATCCACCTACACGTATGTACCGGTGAGCCAGAAAACCGTCAACGCAGGGAGTCAAAGTACCCTTGAGTTATAGTGTACTCGTCATACTGCGACGAGAAAGATGACGAGCTGGTTGTCAGTCGGCTGCCGCCACCGTTGCTATACTGCTGTCTCATCGGCTCGAGGCCAACCGCTGACAACAATGCGAGCTTGCACGAGCAAAGACATCACTCGCTTACGTAAGCTCTGTTGCAGCTACCTAGCTAGTTCTGCCTCCTGTCCATACGCGTGAGCTGCATCACAGATACTTACAAGTATTAAGTATACACGTATTATCCCGCAAGGACTCGATAGTTTGCGCGCGTGACCGTTGCTTTTGTTTGTAATCACAGTTTATTACGAGCATCTGCTGTTGCATGTAGTATCAACGCTATTACAAACTTGAGTGATAAAAATAATAGTACAACAACAACAACAACAACAACAACAACAAGACGATGATGATGAAGAAGAAATAAGTGTATCCACGCGAGGTCTCGTCGGGGTTAATGTGGCCACTGCTTATACTGCAGCAACAATAGCGCGCATTGTTGATCCATCATAATAAGTGCGCGCCACTCGCCAGTGCCAAGTACCTATTTTTTTTTTTTTTTTTTTTTTTTTCTTCTTCTCAATACCTGCAGTTTATCGGTGGCAACCGCACGCGCACGTCTACTTATTGCTGAGGGTAGCGGTGACATAAGGACTGTAGATTCACGCGTACATGTGCTTTCTGCTTTGGGAATAGAATAACCCAGACCCACCCGTAAAGTTATTCGACAGATAGATGATAATGGCGATGAAGAGCCGAAAGTATGTAGGCTCGTCGTCGCACCACTTCAGCTCGCCAAAGTACTACCCGGCCATCGGTCCGGCTTATTGGGCACCGCAGCCGCAGACAGCGCCCTATTCCGTTCCAGGTATCATCTTTTTCTTTTTTGCGTTCAAGGACACGTATTGTAAATTTTTTTTTTCGTCACTCATTAGACGGTTACCCCGTTGTTTTCCACCCATCACCCTTTATTCAACGCGCGATGCACAATCGATGTCAGTAAAAGTGTTGTAAGTATCTAGTATAGATGGGTAAGTATATTATGCACTTGTGCATTTAGATCTGCAAGCATCTCTTACTATTTTGGTGCCTCCTCTTCATACACCAGAGTGTTTATAAGTGTATTATATATAAGTAATATACTACACAGCCTTCTCTCTAGCCTCAACTGGCTGTCCAAGCTCGAGTGATGCCCTCACTCGTCGCGGACCTGTGCTTGTACGGCACATACCTATTATTTATAATATAGCTTATACCAGCCGTAAGAAAGAGCGAGAGAAAGAGGTAACTCGCGTATTATTATTTTTGCCCTATTTGCATACATATATATAAAAAATTATAAATTATACACATGTGTATATACCTACGTATCAAACGCGTAACATAGCTCATCGCACGTTTCTCACATCATTATAGGTACAGCATATCATCATATCGTCCGACAGATTCGCGCGGCACTCTGGTGCGTAGAAAATATATTTTTTGCATTGATCGAGGTACTCATAGGACTCTTCGGTTTTTGTTCGTAAGATCCTTATTGCTGAGAGTGCAAGTATACACCAGTGGTTGGTACAACTGAAATTAAAGCTATCTTAATTGGCGTTTTTGTTATCTATTATAGCTACGTCGTGATGCAAGTCAGTTTGCCGTTCGATGATGCGCTCACGCTCTACCAGAGTCAGAACATCTCAACGATCTGAAACAATTTACCGCATCATTGTATGCTGCACGTCTTTACCTTACCGATGAAAATTCTACTTGTGCAATCCAAGTACCACGTACTATTATAAGCAAATTTTTTTTAATAAAAACATTCCAATTAACTACAAAAATAAAATCCGCTGTGCCGCTAGCCGATTTTTAATTAACTTAATGAGCCTCCAATTAAGATGATCAAATTATTTATAAGGGTCTGAGTTATGCCAATTTTCGTAATAAATATATTTTGCTCTGTTGGAAATAAAAGTCAAAGCTGAAACAGTTATTTTAATCAACTGCAGGACCATGGTTTTATTGCAATGAAAAATTTTAACTCTAAAGATTATCGCCATTGTGCTGCCGCATCGGGTCGGTCGTCTGACTTGGGTCCGATTTCATGAAAATTTAAATATCCAGCGCAATTGAATGAACTTTTTTTCTTAAGTTTATTCTCGCATTTATTCAAGGACAGTTTACTAGCTATCATCTCGCAATAGCACGTGCATTCATAAATGTTAAGTATGTGGTTGCGTAACCTTTATATAATTAGTTTAGAGCTCCACTTAAGAATCATGGAGAAAAAAAATGTAAAAATGCTGATACTTAAAGAGTTGGGTAGGTTAGAAAACGAACATTTATTTCGAACAACATACATTTCTTTCTCTTTTTCACTGTCCCCCCCCCACTCCCATGTACCATTTAAACATCAGCCTTGACTTTCATTACGCGCCATTTTCCTTTTGATCAGCTTTAATAAAAACATTTGAAAAAAAAGACGTCCCACAACCTTTGACGTCAGATCATTCCATCAACGTGAATCTTTGAAACGCTATACAGCGCATTAAACATATTTCTCGATAGACTCTGATTGTCCTTACAAAATCTGTGAATGTACGGAAAGTTGTTTTGAAAGTTAAAATTATACATCTTGTGTGTATCGTGCGCAATAAGGTATGTGTATACTC
Source organism: Copidosoma aretas (assembly GCA_030522625.1). NCBI lineage: Eukaryota > Metazoa > Arthropoda > Insecta > Hymenoptera > Encyrtidae > Copidosoma > Copidosoma aretas. The sequence goes on from JAPYYV010025015.1 coordinate 7,413, forward strand.
GTTATCTCGCGTTAATTTAGATATAAGAGAAGAAAAAACATTTGCATTCAAACAATCGATGAAGCGGAGCAAAGAAGAACAATTCACTTATTCACATAATAGATCAAGAAAAAACGTAGCAATAATAGTTGCCAGGGTGACACCAATTGGCGTTCAGTGCTAGAGTGCAAACTGAAAGTATGTATCTATTGGTATTGGAAGTTGTCGACGATACGTCAGAGGAGTCGCGATTTAGGTATAACATGATATTACAGGCGAGGAGGCAGGCAGGCAGGCAGATAGATGAATTTTGTAAGTATATTAGTGTAGGTGATCGTTGAAGAGAATGAATAAGTACCTGCCTTTGAGTGAATGTGAGTGAATATAGTGAATGTATATATATATATATGTATATGCGAGCACGTTCTCGTGTACATGCACCAACATAATGAAACACCCGCGCCGTCGACTTGCAAAAGTCATTTTCATTAATAAATAAATAGATGAATAAAGACAACCAGCATGACATGGGTATCAAAATCACACATGATGTTTATGCAGAGCAAAGACTCGTCTTTCTCGATGAGCTAGTCAATATTTTATCGTGCAATTTAGGATATTTTGCACATACAACTTACGACCTCCCATCAATAAGCAAGCCTCATCCCAGCCAATCTGTAGTTGAGTATAAACTTGTCTATTCCCTCTCTGTGTGTCCCTCTCTATTTCTGTCTCCTTGATTAAACAATCCCGATACCATCACCTATTGCCGTTGAACAATTGTACGATGTTATGTATAAGTTTTGAGCTGTTAATATACATACGACAATTTCACATGAAAAAATCTATNAACAATGGGGAAAGGTTTTGTACTTGATTCTTTTGTAGAAACAATAACATACATGCACTTATAGGGAGTAAAGTAAGCTGTGTACGCCTCGACGCCCGGCTAGTAAGTATTTAAGTAGCGCCCGAGCGTAGCGAGGCAGCCTACTTTAATATCCCCAGCCATAAAGTTCGTTTAACGCGTTTAGTGACAGTCGTTCAATAAATATATAAAAACAATTATTAAAACACGACTATGATATACTAGAGCATTATTGAGACCCAGTATTTGCTCTGTCGAGCGGTTTGCAGTCGATCTCTCGCTCGCTCGTACTAGGCTGCATGCATGACATATAGTATATTCTGTCTGTGTATTCATGATACAGACAAAACTGATCGAACGACTGATAAATCAAACGACGATAGCAATGCTGTGATTGCTAACTTATAGGTATAATACACATACTGACACACTGAAAGTACAATAAAGAACGTCTTTTTTCTACCGTTTCTCTCAAATTTTAAACTATCTGTCGTTGTATGCTATCAACAAAACAGGCTCATAACTGAAAAGATGCAAGTACCGGCTTAATACACACATACACACCCATTCCGTCGTTGTTTCTCAGCTTCATTAAAACATCTATTGCATTAAGTACTTCGTTGTCATAATTTTCATTCTTCTTATTTGCATGATTCTTGTTAGCAACGAAGAAAAGGTTATGATTACACGTTTGGCATGGGTAGGTATCAGCTATATCTGCTATATGTTTGTTTACGACAGAAAAAATCGTGCGCATGCGCATGATACCCCAACACAGATCCTGCTTAGCCAGTGCCACTGTGCCAGTAGAGAATACAATCGAAAGCCAATTTCACAACATGCTGTCTCACGCTGCACTCACCCAACTCTGTACTGCATCAGAGAAGGGAGTAATACAACGCAAAGCAGTGTCCGTTGTGATATGAGGCTTGCGAAGCGCACAGGTTTACGGGCTAGTAGGTGGCGCATAAAGAACGAACTTTATGACAAGGAATGTAAAACTAGTAGATTACGGACGAGTTCGCAAAGGCTTGTATTTATGAACCGAGAGGTTTACGAGGTTCGTAAAGAAGCCTTTTCGAACGAGTCACGTATACTATTTTTTTGCCTGAAAACCTAAAATCAAGCGGCGAAGGTGCTATTTTGAGGTTAGAAGGCAAAAAAAAAATTTTTTATGGTAGCTCCCTTGGGGACCGTACCTATCACGACAATTTTCGGGCGCTTATCACGAAGTTACGTTAAAGTCACCAGTACTCAAAGAATACATAGCGAATCAGACCCAAAAAATTCACAGACGTTCCTTAGATTGTCTAGTTTATCACGGTTTTTGTTATATTTTGATGAGGTATGTGGTTTTACCGAAAAAAAATCTAACCTACTAATAAAACTACATTCGATAAAAGTGTGTTACAAATTTTCGAAAATCAGAAACATTTTAATAATTATCTATTAGGGTAACCTTCCAAAAATGTACACATAATTTCAGATCAAAGTATTGAAAAGAAATCATTTGAGAAGCAATTTATTAAAAAAGAATTATGTTTGGGGCTGTTTTTTTTTGCAAAATTATTTATAACTCAAATTTGTTTTATTGGGTTATAAGTTGAGTTAATTCAAGAAATAAGGGAGATGTCGATGTATTTATCGGTATATCTGGAATAATAATTGTTCTATTTAAAATAAGAATTTTTTGAAATATAAATGGCAAAATTATCAATAAGTTACTTTAAATTTGCCTAAGTATTGAACCACACCCCCCACAGCTTCTAAAAAGAAAAGGGAATTTTAACTTTATTTCTATGTCATTGAACAAACAATTTCAATAGAAAGAAGAATATTTATTTTATAGCAAATTTCCCCAACATCTTTGAGGTATTGCTGCGGCGAGCTGGATTGTTTTTCTGCAATTTCCAAGAAATTAACTAATCTAATGAATGAATACGAAAAGTCGTATGACATGCTTACCCCCACTCTACGCCCGTTTTTGCCCGCCTCCCTCGCCTTAAGTATGAACGACATACAAAAAAATAAAACTTTAACTTAGTGTAGCTCCTATGGAGCTTCCACCACCTAAACTTCTTTCTGTCCTCCTCACACCTCCGCAAACCATTTACTCTTTTCTATTTTCTAGGCATATTATTTATCAGTGTTTCTACGCTTTCTGATGTGTAAAGGCGTAAGTGTGGTTTCGTACATTATTTTTAATTATTTATTAGTCTTAAAAATTGAAAGATTATAAATATATACATCAACTTTCAGAATTATAACAAGCAATAAATTTATGCAAAAAGCGAAGCTTTTGCATGTAAGGCACGACTGCTAATGATTTTTTTAACCAGTTTAAATCGATTTTAGTCGTTTAAAGAATTGTAACAATACTTAAGAGAAAAATTTTAAACACAAAAAAAGTGTATTTTTTTTAGTTTTGCAACTTTTGTATTTAACATTTTGACCTAAACTGTCAAACAAAAAAATTTGGTATCACTAAACGATTTTTTGGACAATTTAAAACTATTTTCGTTGTTTAAAGCGTCAGGATGAGATTGTAGAGTAAAACGTATGATACAAAAAAGTTGTATTGTTTTACGATCTGCAACTTTTTAATTTAACACTTTGTTGTAAAATGTCAATTTCTTCTTGTTATGGGTGAAAAACGGTTTTTGAAGTTATTTTCAGTTATTCTCACGACCTAGGGCATTTTATTGACTTCCTAGAGGAAAGTGTACTGCAGACAAAAGTTGTATTTCATTGAAATCTACAACTTTTTCTCAGAATACTCTAGCTTAAAATGTTGATTTGCAAAGTTACAACGAATAAAGAGATTTTTTCCCCTCGAAGCTCTGTAGTAAAAGTACTGGGAATTTTTTTCCCTTTGACGAAACTTCTCCGATTTTCAACCATCATGTTCTATGGTAAAGACGAAGATATCTACCAAATTTGAGGTCAATCAGATGAAAATTACTTGAGTTAGTCTGGAAACTTGATTACGTACACACAGGGTTGATTACATACACCATAGGACCACTTCGGATGAATGAAAGTTGTTTAGTTCACAAGTAATTAAAACTCAAAACCTAAAGCTTACTCACAACTTCCACGAAATGAAAAAGTATAATCATTTAATTATTTTGATTTGGATTTCTAATACTTCCTTGCACATATATAACGCCTAGAAAATTTCCAAAGTACCTTTAAGATATTGCTACGGAGCGCTAAAATATTTTTATAAAATATACGTAAATTTATCAAAAATATGATTAAAAAGGATAATTAAATTGTAAAATAAAATAATTCTACAAGAGAAATTAATTTATATATTGAATGATGGAATAATTCTTTTGTCCTCGCAGGATGCCCTACATAAAACGAGAAAATAGAAATCTTCTGTCCATGTATCTAAAATAAAAAATATCTTTTTTGTTTCAGTGTACGTGAATATAATTGTACAAATTGAAAAAAAAAATTACGAACAAATTTAATTATGTAATAAAGAAAAGAAAAAAATTGTATAATCTACAGATTTTTTTAATTATTTTATGATTTTTTGGAATTGAAACAACTTATATAGTTAAATCGTTTATTTTTATTCTTGTGTTAGTCATAATTGAATATTTTTTATCAGACTACATTCTCTGTCTTATAATCATCATCATAATTCATTGGTATGAAAATCACATCTATATGGTTGCATCTTGATAAGAAAATATACAGTTGGCTATAAGAGAACAAAGATTTGTATAACAACAAAAGATGTCTGTCAATACTCTGACGTTGAATTTTTAATCTGTCATCAAGAACTCCAGAAGTATAGAAAATTGATTTCAGCACAGAATATATAGTGTTAGGAAAATAAGTTTGAAGTGTGGGTGTGTGTGTGTGTGTGTGTGTGTGTGCGTGCGTGTGTGTGTGTGTGTGTGTGTATGTGTAAGCAGTTTTACCTCAGGATTCTCTCAACTGATTTTGATCCAACAGGACTTATTTTTGTTGTTGGATTTCTATCACAGCTGAAAAAAAAATTCGAGTTTTGCTATACTTATATTTTTTTTTTTATTTTGATTTTATGGATTTTGGAAAATCAATTGTCTAAAAAATGAATTTTTTCGCAACTAAATTGTGAAAATAAATTTAGAATATTTCGTAGTAAAAAATCGTGAAGATCATGAAATTTCCTAAAAAATAACATTTTTTGTTGGAGAAAAAAAAATTAATAAGGGTGTGTGTAAAAAATAAGTAAAACTTGTGAATGAGAAAGCTTTGTACCAATAGTTTCTTCAGGTATAGCTTACGATGAAATGTTCAACTTTAGTTTTTTTAAATTTCTCATTTATTAAATTCAATAATTTTTATTCGTAATATATTTGAGTATGAACGAAAATTTTCCGAATATTATTAAATTAAATTTGCACAAAAAATTAAATTCATCAATAAAGATTAATGAAACGAGACTGTAAGGTAAAATTAATGAGACATGTAAAACTCTATGCTTAGCTACAATGTAAAGACATTTGTAACAACAATAAAAGTTTTTCAACAATAAAATTCAAATATTTGACGTTTGTTATTTTTACAATTAATAACTTCCTTTTTTTGTACGGGGTTATTTATTTTCATGATGTGAAGCAATGTTTAATTAATAATTTTGAATAATTTCTTAAACATTTATGAAGTAATATTTTGATAAGCATGAGAGAAAGCGTATAAGACTTCCATTATTCGATCAAATTTCGAGTAATTTTACTATGCACTTAATAAATTTACTTTGTTGAAAATAGTAAAATTACGAATCAGTGTAGATAATAAACCGACTCATATTGAGCAATCTATTTTTACTACTGGAAAAGTAGTAGTTACTAGTTTCAACGCAGTATTTTTACCATTCAATGTAGTAATCTCACCACGTAGCTAGTGATTTTTCTTGGTGCAGTAAAAATACATCGTTCAACATGGGTCGGTTTATTATTACAATCGGCGTGATAAAATTACAAGGATATTTTTTACAGTGTACTTATACACCCACGGAAGAAAAAAAGGTGTCGGTCTTGGGACTCCTGAAAGAAGCGAAGTTTTTTGGAAGTTTTTTTACAGTGCATGCTCAAAAGTCATATTACTCATAACTACCGAGAGCGCACTACCCACTACCCAGCAACCATGTTCAATAACTCTGTACTTATAAACACTCACTTTGACAACTTTGATGCTGTTATACGGTTATTAGGTCATTGCAGTCGTATGTCGATCATATGAATTTTAATGTGGTCGCAGTCTAAGTATATAAATATTCAATATTATTAAAAAATTTTAAATTTAGTACACCCTTAAGGAGGCTCAACACTCTTGTACAGTACTAAAATTGTAATTATTATTTGAGTTGTCTGTTTCTATTTAGTAATAATAAAATATTGTAGTACGGAAAGGGGTTTGTTTATGAGTTGGCAAAAAATTGTTTCATCAAATTTGCATTATGACATGCGCGTATATTCCAAGTTTTTAAGAAGTACTCACTAAACACCTTAATATTTTTGACTTTTCATGCGATTTCACTTTCGCGAAGCTTGTTCTACTCTATGATCGATTTCAGATAGGGTTACTGCGGAAAAATTTGGAAATAATAAAAAGCCAAAAATTTTAAGGTGATTAACGAGTAATTCTTAAAAACTTTACACTGTATTATTTTTTACAGTCGTTTGAGAATCTTCGCTTTTTGTATCAAACAATTGCAGTTATTGTTACAGCCATATCATCGCATTCATCGCTATTTAAATTTATATCATTGTAATTTAACAATGAAAATATATATTTATGATAAGCAATTTTTCAAAGTTGTGTTGTCACAGAACGATTTCAAATAATTTGTGTAATTATGTCTGTTTTAATTTTCTACACATATTCTATTTTTTTTTCCCAAATTTTTCTCTTCGATTTAATAATATAGTTAAAATAGCCGAAATTTAGGTCATGCTCTAAAGTCGATTATAATATCTCTATTTGTGCGCCTCAATGCTTATTTTTCCTCTTGACAATCCGTGAAATTGTTATTCTTAGCCTATTTCGCTTTCCCTTCCAGATTCAGCGTTTTTTATGTTTTTTAAAGGTTAGATTATTAATTTTCAACAACCGACTCATTTGTCCACAACTACTTTCCAATACATATTTTGTCAAAACAACAAAAGAATCGTATTTTTGATGCTCTTTTGGCTGCATATCAGTCCGTTTACACGTCCGTAAGGGAGCGATGAAGCTTATATCAACAGATGCGGAGTATTCAGCAATATTGAGTGGTACCTCGTGCACATAAAACAAGGAAGTTACGTGTGTACGAGCAGAGTCACTTCCTTATGTCCTGTGACCAGCGATCTTTTTTTTTTTTATATTCAAGTATGACCAGCGATCTTAAATGCCACACCAAATCGTATGCTAAAATATACCTATGGAATACAGTTTGGTGGGGCATTTGAGTTCGCTGCCTGTGACTTGAATGTATCTATATACAATTATGCAGAAGGTATCTCGCTCTTTCTCTCTTTATTTCTACACTGGAAAACTTTTGACGCTGTCGTCGTCCCTCAACATATAGACGCTATACTGAATGACGATACTAGTTTAGGCGCCAGGTAGGGTCCCGTGGCCTTTTCTATTAGAACGGACCCACCAAAGTTTTTTTAATGTATTTTTGCCTGCAGAACACGATTATCGATGGTGGGTCGCGTTGCAGATGGACAATTTTTGTTATTAACAAATTTTATAAACAAATAAAAATTATTGATTTTTTTGCAAAAAAAATTTTGTTCCAATTTTTCAGCTCATACCGAACAAAAAAGTTTATATACAGTATATCCCTAAACCCAATCCTTTTCCCGTAAAAAATTAGACAACTTTCGAAAAATGCGTTTTTTGCGATTTTCGATC
>JAPYYV010025016.1:0-12201 GCA_030522625.1 Copidosoma aretas
TTTGTGTCCTGAAGAGGCCGCCAGAATGACGGCGAAATATTGATACAATGTGTCATTAATAAACAGTCATGCTCCTATAACCGAGTTTTATTTTTTGATATCCTTTACTATTCAGTACGACAAAGGAGCAAGTGCTTGGGAGTTTACATCAATTTTATAGTATTATATTATTCATAACTATGTTACGTGATGGGATTACGCTGGGTATGGTGATCACAATTAGTAAAAGTGTTAATCAAATAGTTCTTGTCAGGTTCATGCATTTGGTTACAGCGTGTCAGTTACACGTACGTAGACAGTATACATAGGTATAGTGCGCTCTATGGAAAAAGATTCACCACTCGCTTTTGCTCTGCTCAGCTTAAACGGACACTTCTCCTTCTCTCCCTTCAATATATACACATACTGTAACTCTGGTCTATACGCCCATTTCCAGATTTCCTCTCCTCTCCTTGCAGGCGCAAATGTGCCCCCGCCCCTATCCTATGACGTATGCTCCCGTCGAGTAAGATGTGCGTATAGTTCGGCAGCTGGCCATGGCATGGCGCTCGAACCAGGCTCGAACCAGTGGCAAAAAGTGGTCCTGGCCGTAAAAATTGCAGTCAGCAATCTTTCTCTCTGCTCATGCATCTGGCAGATAGATTTCTATGTGTTCTCAAGTAACGATCAATACCATCCAATATTCTATTTATTTAACAATGTGAACCAAGCTTGATTGCAAAATTTTAAAATGACGGCCTTCTGCAAAACCTAGGATCTTATTCTCGTAAATTTAGAACTTTAAAATTCGGATAAAAGTGCATGCGATTGCGCTTATTTTTTTGAACTTGAAAAAAATGTTTTTGTATGGATCAATAGAAGCTGAGATACATATATATATATATATATATATATGTGTGTGTATATAAATACATAGTATCACAATGTGTACTGCTGCTCAGTCTGTACAAGAGAACGGACTCTACGAGACTGCATCAACCGAGCAGCGCGGCGTGCCTGCCAGGAAGCAAGCTATAGCCGTGCACATATATAAGTGTAGAGACGGGGGCCATGACTGACTAGCGGTGCGAGCGTAGTCGGCAAAGCCTATAATCCGACACATAGAAAATGGACTAAATTATTTCTCTAAAAAATGATAAAATTTTCTTTTTCAATCTGCGAAAAGAATGGAAAATACTTTTTTTCTAAAATTCCTTAATGAGGCGCATAGTTTTCAAGTATTAATTGTGACTGTTGGAAATTGGCCGAATGTGATTCAAGCTTTTAATCTTTGGAATTCAAATACTCCTAATATAAACGAATAATACAAACAGTTATAAATGTAACAATTTTTTGCGTGTTTCCCTTGATTTAGAATGTCATACACGTAAAAAAATAATTGGTTTTTCTTCTGTACATGATAATTATGTCAACCATATGATAATGGACTTGATACTATTCATGCGTTTTTTACATAAAATATTACTCTGTTTTCAAGAAGCTTATGAAATTCGAGAGCAAAATGTATTATTTTATTAAAAAATATGTTTGTCCTTAATTTTTTAGCTATTATAGAAATTTTATTTTAAACACTTCTGGAATGGAACAATTTCGTTTATTACTGTTATTTTTCCTAACAAAACAATATAATAATATCAATACGCGTGTGTATCAATTTATGTGGAAAAAAGCAAAGTAAAGAAACATTTTTTGTTAAACGCTGCCATTTTGTAGCCGAAATTTTTAATTTTTAAATAAAAGAGAGAAATTCGTAATCAGAGATAAAAAAAATACGCGTGTGTATCAATTTATATGGAAAAAAGCAAAGAAAAGCAGAATGTTTTGATTATGGCCGCCATTTTGTATCCACCACTTAGAATTTTCAAATACAAGAGACAAATTCATATTTAGAGATACAAGAAATACGCGTCTGTGTCAATTTATATGGAAAAAAAGCAAAATAATGCAAAATTTTTTGTTTTTGGACGCCATTTCGTATCCACCATTATGAATTTTTATAGACAGACAAAACATTCATAATCAGGGACCATATAAACCCCTAAATAATTATTTTTGTTGAAAAAAAATTTTCAAAAATTGTTTTTGTTTTATTTCCCAATTTTTCTAGGTTATAATGTTGAATTTTAAAGAATAGTGTCAGTGACACCAAAGTGTATTCTCTCAGGAGCGCATGAAAAAAACACGTCAGCGATACGTCAAAAATTGTGGTATAGGCGAATGTGAAGAGAACAAAAAAGTCATTATTCCCCACTGGGAAAAAAGTTATTTTTTCTCACTTATAAAGTACCTCCTTGTCGACACAACAATCCCCTTTATTATTTAGTTTCAAATGAAAGCTCCATAATTATTTAACAGTTAGTGCTATATAAATGCTAGAGAGCTTCTTTATATATGAAATTACTGTTTTAAAGTATCTTGACCTCCATTGAAATTTTATAAAAATTTTTAATGCTACTTAATATCAGATTTTTAGCAATATAAACAGCATAAAAATTATGAATACATAAAATTATAATTTCTATTAAAAGGAGTTAAAGAAATGCATACAGTTTGAGCATGATATAGGGTGTAAATCACAACTTTAATCAACTGCAAACACACTAAGTGTGGCATATCTACATTGCCAAACTTTGGCCACGTTCACCAAACTTGGGATGCAACTATTTGGCTTAAGATTGTCCCACTTATGCCATTTTTACGCAGGTTGCGGATGAGCACAGACTTTGGTAGCCATCCAAAAATAAGAATAAGGAAGTACATCTATATTTATAGGCATTGTTTTCAGCCTTCTGTGCGGATCCGTGCCATTCGAAATGCATCTTGTACACACAAATTCAGATCCCGTCAGCAGTCTTTAGCGCTGCTAAATAGCCAAAGTACAGAATAAGGAGTCAGCAAAAAATTAGCTGACCACCTTAAATTGACATACGTATATGGTGCGTTAGTATTAAGAAATAATAGTAAAGGTGAGTGAAAAATACATTGTGGCATTTGGATTGTAAGACGCAATTATTTGTAGATCAACTTTTTTCATTCTTCCCTATTTAACCTAAAATGTAGACTAATACAAATGAAAATTATCGATGCTTAAGGACTAGTATTTATCCGTATTCGAAAATAACTAATATAATTGATGTAACATAAAAATGTATTCATTTAAATATCAACTGTCAAATGAATTGAGGCTTAAAAAAAAATCATGTTGCTCTTCGTCAAAAACGTTATTCAATCACATGAGTTATAATTTTTATCAAAAAAACTATACGATACCACAGATTAAGAGGATGTAAGAGAGAGAGGTTATGTCAGTTTAGAGCCGTTTTGCCATAGCAAACTTTTCTCCTTTTTCACTTAATAAAATATCATGAAACTTTGGGAATAGTCTTGAAATTAATAGACGAAGGGCGCTCATTTTTCACAATTGCATAATATACTTGAAAATAAATTTTTATTCAGTTTTTAAGACGATTTTATGTAGCAAGGCAACCATGAGTTTAAAGATTTGTATTGTTTGTAAAAAATTATTATGTATGGAAGATAATAATTTCCGTCAGATTCGTCGGTAAGACTAGGTTGTACTATATCCGTACATGTTACGATCAACAAACAACATGCAGCTGTCTGCAGTACCTATCGGCATGTTTACAGATGCAGTGTTTTTCTTATTCTCTTTTATACTTATACTTCCCATCGTCGTTTCTTTGACATTATAAATAATAATCATTCCGCCTTGTACTGTTAGCTTTCGTTACCCGTTGAAATGCAGCATTGTGTACATCTGTGTAGAGTACAACGTCAAAGAAAGTATAGTGGAGGAGTTGGTATTAATATCATGTGGTAAGCTTATGCTGTCATGATTTAAACTTATCATGAAATTGAATTGAAAAATGAGAACTCTGAATGTTTATACAACAGCAGTAATAAAAGTGCCACGATGGGTGAGAAAATCAGCATTGACTAACCTAACAGCTTAGCTATGCATAATTTCTGTATAATTCTTCGAGCATGTCTTATTAAATATTTCACAAAATTTCATACAATAGCCTTTTTATCAGAGTTGACATCTGTGTTAGTGCATTAGCTGAATCCATTTCTTTATCGCTTGAAGAATACTTCAAAAATATCATACTGAAAATAACGTCTCCGTGGAACTTGCAGGATGGCTGCAGAACTTTTCGATTATAATCTGGGACTTGATGTACAGGTACTATATTTTGTTTGAAATCAGCTGTCATAAATCCATTTAAAAATTGACTACATCAATGTTTGTATCTAGGCAAATTCGAAGCCTCGAACATTGAATCATAGCGTTTTGATTAATTTATAATAGTGTAATTTGTTTATAGTGTTTCCATACAACCGTAACACATGCAGCCTACAACGTCATTGAAGATTCTTCAGGTGGGGAAGTTTACAATATATAATGATCGACGTCCAAACTTGGTCAAATTTATTACAACTAGGAAGATAAAGTACGAATATCTGCTCCATGCCGATGGATCCATAAATTAAAATGTCTGATCTTTAGCTCTTCTTTCAAAATCCCATAATGACAGTGTATCAATTTTATACTTCTTGACCATACTTATATTTTTCTAACTTAATTTTTTCATGTAAACATATGTTGAAATCTTAAAGTAGTAGAGCAGAATGTTGGAATGAACTCATCCATGTGTGATTTCTTTGCAGTCACTGAACATTCAACGATAGTATCACAACACACGCAGCCTGCAAAGTTATTGAAGATTCTCCATGTGTGGGACGTGACATGAGAAATTGGTTTCCAAATTCATCGTTACCGGAGGGATTCAGTACGGGTACCTACTTCTGGCCAATGAAGTTATAAATAAAAATCTTCGTATCAAGCTAAACATGAACCACTCAGCAAGTTTTCACAACTTTTATTCTCTAAATTTCTCAAAACAGAGATACACTTTATTTTTCAGTAAAAAAATTGATGTCAAATGATTTTAGATTAAGATTTACTATTTATAGATTCTTACAATACAATATTCACGTTTCTAGATGTCTGTGGTCAGTTTCAGGATTCAAATTTTATTCTTATAATCAAAACATTTGGAAATATTTTTAATATTTAAATCTGCATCTTCAGCAACTCTACACTATTATGATTTTCCTCTTACAAGCTAAGAAAAAAAGGTATACTTAATTTTAGTTTGATTATTTTTCCTTCGACCAATAGGAGTTAGTTCTTTATAAAATTTGTTATAACTTTTTTTAAGCTTTTTAGGAAACAACACAATGAGTTAAAAGTTTCCAGGTAGCAATTTCGCTCCAAAATAATGCTTTTTTAAAAGCCTTTACATATCAGGAAAAAAGTTGAATCTTGGCGCTGACTAACTGACTGACTGACAGCTGTAGACATAAAAATAGTCAGTGCGAAGATTCAACTTTTTTCCTGATATGTAAAGGCTTTTAAAAAAGCATTATTTTGGAGCAAAATTGCAACCTGGACAACTTTTAACTCTGTGTTTTTTCCTAAAAAGCTTAAAAAAAAGTTGTAACAAATTTTATGAAGAACAAACTCCAATCGAGCGAAGGAAAAATGATCAAACAAGAATAAAGTATACCTTTTTTTCTTGGCTTCTTAGGGGGAAACAATAAAAGTGCAAAATTGCTGAAGCTGTAGATTCAAATATGAATTTGCAAAATATTCTAATTATGAGACTAAAAGTTTTATCCTGTTGCTGACCCCAGACATCTTGTTTTGATTTTTAGAAAACTTACAGTGTATAAATCTAAAACTAGCAATTTTTAACATGCAAAATTTGGACACACATTTTTTTTTAACTCAAGATCCATAAAAAGCTTTGATTCTGGCAGTAGATGTTCCTCATAAAAAAAATTCAAAATTTCACTGTTTTTTTTTTACTCCAGAGATAAGTAAGTTGCAGAGGCGGATTTACGATTTTTTCGCTCCAACGCCAAAATTGCCAGCCGCCTATTACACGGCAGCACATATTGATTATTATTTATCTAATGATACTATTTTTTTTAATAGCATGCATTTTTTGAGAAGCTTTTGTAGAAAGAATACGCTTATTTGACTAGAAAAAATGGCGATACTGTATTTTCTGCGAGTGATAGTGCGCGAATCAATGTGTACTATCTCATTTTTGATAACTTAAAAGCTAGTTCAGAAAAATGATATGCTTCATACACACAAAAAATTAGTGAGTTCTTAAATTTTTCAATCTAGTTAGCGTTGATAAAATAAGAGAAAGGACAAATTAGCTTGTAAAAATGTATCTATATAGAGGTCTTGGAAACATCATTAGGCGTGGAATGCATGCATTTCGCATCCTATTTCAAAAGCAATGGGAAAGATAATCCTTGTCCATTCCAAATGTGTATTAAATCATTTGTGAATACAGTTTAACGGATCTTTATCCAAATGTATTTAGAGTACTCTCCATGTATTTACGCATGATGATCAGCAGCAGAATAAAGAATTACTTAAGATTTGGACAAGGTGACAAAAGACTAAGTGCTTTGGCTCGATCATGCATTGTAGCAGAGTTAAATAAATAGCTAAATTATTAGTCTTATTAATAAATTCACACATCCAGGAAAGCTAGAAAGATTTTGATCTTATGTGGTTTTAACTAAATTTATATGGTTTATTGTTTCTTAATATTTCAAAAATCATATTGTTCGTTCATAATTTTGTATGTATGATTAAGTATACTAATATGACATCAACTTAAAAAAATGTGTAATCAAATGAGTTTTAAAAATTCAATAATATGTTTGCGGCCCCTTGTGTTACACTGCCGCCCCTACGCCTGGAATAAATAAATGGAGAGACAAGAATTTTATGTAACTATCACTAGGGAAACATGGAGTCTAATGGGCACGGCAGCTGGGGTAAGACCCCCAAAGGGATAGATCCTCAAAACAAATATATATTACGCGCTAATTATTTTTTAATATGCATCTATAGTATTTATACTTTCATCGTCTATACAAATATATGAGAGAAGAAGCCCCGTTATTTGCTAATAAATGTTGAAATTATTGGTCGAAAAATTACCACTGGATCAAATTTTGAAGTTCTTGGCAAATAGAGTACAATTTAATTCACAGGGTTTTTTATGAGATCATTGGAAAGCTTAGGTCTTCAGCTATAATGTCCTTTTTTTTGTATTCTGTAGGATGAATATTAAAAGAGTAATAGTTTTAAAAAAAACCTATCTTTGAAGGGCACGAATGAACACCCATGTGGGGTACGGATGGGCACCGACAGCGGTAGAAAAGCTGACGTGCGCATGTGCGTCGTTCTGTATGATTCAGACATAACCTCTCTACTCGTCTTGCATTTACACATTATACATGTGCCCTTGCCCCTGCCCATCTGTGATTTACCTTCTGCCTACTCGTACCCGCAATTGGGTACGAGCGGGTCATTTGGAACATACTTGTTTTCCCCCTCTTGAATAAAAAATCGCTATAATAATGATTTGCAAAGAATGACAAAGTATAAATAAGGAAATTATAAGTACTATTCCGTTTTGAAATTGTAATGAATAAAAATTTGTTCTGATAGTCGATCAAGGCAATAAAGGTGCCCACCGTACCCCACTTTCCCCCTATGTCTGTTCTAGCTTCGAACAAATCTACTATTAGATCTTTCATTTAGTGTAGGTGAAAATATATAATTTGAAAAAAATTTTTGATGTCTTATTATGCCATAAGACAAATCTTGAACAGTAATTATTGATAATTATCTTCTGATGTCGCACGCTAACATTTCTATACAATTTGAAAGCTACAAAACCATTAAAATAATTTATCTCAGTTTTTTATTTATTCAAAATCAAAATTCTTTTCCGAAATCATATTTTCTATCTTTCAATTACTATCCTGTTCAAGTTTTATAAAAATTGCATTTTTAGTCTCGCATTTTCATAACGCCACATATAATTATCCATGAGAAAATGTTATTAGATTCCTCATGAAGTTTAGCACCACCGTAGATTCTCTCACGATCAGTAGCACCGCTATCATAACTTACAAGAAGTAGCACTTTGCATGTATTTCTTACGAAGAGTAGCTTTGATAAGAGAATACTCAAGAAAATTTTGAAAAATGTGCAGAGTTTTGATTTCTAAACATTATTCTTCATTAGCTGTATATTAAAACAAAGCTGCTTGAGCCATTTTTATTTTACAAGTGTTTTAATCCCTAAAGTTATTTCAATTTTTTAATTTACGATTGTGAATTATTGAATAAAGACTGCTATCTTGGAAGAATAATTCTAATAAAAGAAAACTTTCTTTTTACTTTTCATCTAAAATACGTCTTGTTACTATACGAAAAACCCTTGACTATCTTCAAACGATTACCTGACAAATTTTTGATTTTCTTCCCTTTGATCTAGCAAATTTCTATAAAAAAAAACAAAAATATGCAGACCTGAAGATTCTTAGAGAGTAAAGCGAAAATAAAATGTAAGTATTTTACTGAATGAGATTTTACATCATATCAAAGACAGACGTAAAATTAAAGCTAAAAAGAAATTAAAATTATAGTCTTAATTCCATTGGAAAATTCACGAGAAACTTAGACACAATGATACAGACGCAAATCCCTATATGAAGAAGAATCGTTCAAGAGAATTTTTTACACAGCTACAAACATAGTACATCAGAAAAAGAAATACATCGTTTATGGTAAGGGATAAATGCAAGAGAATTAATTTTAACAACACAAGTATACTGACACCAAAACGAAAAATAAAAGACCTAGATCTACATTACTTTAGAAAAAAATGATACTCAGCTGAGTAACGCCGACAGAAGATGTGAGATTGTATTCAACTTTAGAAAGCAAAAATATTAAGGTTTTGGCTAATGAAGGGTCATAAAAATCGACACTAAAAATACCGATTGGTATTTTGCATAAAAAATTGTGTTGGTTTCATCAAATATGAACAAAAATTGATGGTGATAGAGTATGTCGTAATCCAAGAGAGGGGAATCTTACACTTAAACTCATAGATACCAAAATTATTTATATACTTTACATACAATATTCTAAGATAACGATACGAAGGTCACAAGTAAACTTTAAAAATAAAACTAATCTTTGAAAATCAACAAAATCAAGATGAAAAAAATCATAACTGTTTTACACATTTTTTATTTTAGTCGTACATAAATTCGTATGCAACGGAAATGAGCAATATGTAATAGGAAAATAGCAAATAATTTTAAAACGATGAATATTTTCGAAAAAAATGAATTTCAAAAATCATTAAAATCGGAATTAAATATAACTGATAGTATGCATAGTCACATACCCACACATATCCTAAGAAATTTTTTTTTTCATATCTGGAATCGTTTTTTGTCAAAAAATTATTGATATTTTCGATTTTTGAATTCAAAGTAATATATGACAAAGTTAAAAAGAAAAAAATCAATTTTTTCAAACAATAAATTGTCTAGAATCAACAAAATTAAAATAAAAAAATAGTACTGATGAAGTGAATAATTTATTTTCAGATGTATTAAATGGGTTTCAAACAAAACAAACAAAATTTGCCGTGACGGATTAAATTTGGTTGAGGAAATGTTGAGATATATATGAATATTTGTATTTTTTCTTACACTCTTACAAGCTTATATATCAATTTGTATTTGTCTTTATCGAAAAATGTTTTTTTATATAAAGTTGCATGGCCTTTCAGATTTTCTTAAAATTCCATAACAACGTTGAAAACAGAAACATTAAAAAAAAAACGTATTAGAATATTATGAAATGGTAAATTTAACCTGTCATGAAATATAATTATTTTATTAAATATGATTATAAAAAAATCGTGATGACGACCTTTTTAAGATTTGGAAATTAGATTTTTGTCTCGGACCAGTTTGATGAAAAATTAAAAGAATGAAGGCTCTCGATAATTAAACTTTACGAATCATATCCCTAGATGTACCTGATTCTTCGAAAATATTAAGTATTTCTTCGAAAATGTTTTATTATTTCAATAGAAAAGACAAGATATAACGTAGCGAGATGATTTTCAATGTAAAATAAGGTTTTTTTTTGCTTTGATGAGATACAAATAATGATAAAATGAATTCAGAATTTTTTCACTTTAAAATGGAAAAAAATTATTTTTTAAAATATTAAAAATTGTTATATCAAGCATATTATTGTATAAAACTTAAATTTATTCTCTGAGCCGCTATACGGATATAAAACCAAACATTTCAAGCCCTGTATCATTGAATTCGGTCAGATGGTTTCTAAGATATGACTTATTACATGGACGCACACACACACAAACACACACATACGGAAATTTTTTACAATGATGTATATTCTTAACAGTATAAAAAACCATTTTGACATATTCTTCAGAAAAAATTTTTGACCAATACAAAGCCTATTCTATGAGAAAGCAACAAAAAAATTGGCTGCAAAATCTGCAATAGGCTATTTGAAAAAGTGCTGAAAAACTGCAGTTTCTAAGCCTATGCACAGCTTTGCAAATGGATATGTTCTTGTATGCGTGGGTCAAGTGCCAGCTTCACATAAAGTTAGCACTGCACTTATTTATCTTTCTTACATTAACGACTGCAAATTTGGTATTAAAAATGCCAAATAACTGCAAAAAACTGCAAATTTATGTGCCGAATACGAGACTCTTGTGTAAAAGTAGCGAGCCAACTTCACAGACGATGTCAATGCCGTTGGCTTTGACTTTTTAATACTAAAACAATTCAAATATTGTTTGGACAAAAATATTCTGTTACAATAAATGTTCGAACTATATTCTTCATTACAAGTTCTTTTTCTTAAATAAATGATGAACACGATTATATGAATGAGGTATTTAAAAATTTTAATGTACATTTAAAAGTGGAATATTTACATATCTTTTTAAGAATATACCTAAAGAATAATCTTCAAAAAACCCATTTATTTCTTTGACATTATGTTAAACACATAATAATTTCGTGTGATAGATATTAAATTCAGTGTTAGATAAATTTAGCTTTACTTAATAGCTTAATTAAAAAAATACAAATTTCTGATTTAAAAATCTGATTTTAACATTCTATCTGGCATTGTTATTTTATTTATTATATTAAACATTGGATTATTTTATTTAAACTTTAGTCGTAAATATTTCAAAAAATAGTATCACTAGTGCGTAAAAATAATTTAATTACTCAAGGCCCCAAAGCAAAAAAAGAGTACGTTACAAAAAGAAAGAGCATTCTCAGCTACCTTAATAGGCAGATTTGTGTTTTGGCTCGTTAGGGGACCGGCGACAAAATCGGTATCAGGCAGATCTTTTAGCGACAAATTAGCGACAAATTATGGCAAAAATCCCGTGCAGCTATCTACTTCCTAACCGGAGATACGCATGTATGGCTAGCCAGCTTGATAGGTCTATGGGTAAAAAACGTTCACTGGCTTTTTGGGGAACCAGCGACGAAATCGATATAAGGCAGATCTTTCAGCGACAAATTAGCGACAAATTGTGGCGCAAATCCCGTGGAGCTATCTGCTTCCTAACCGGGGATACGCAGAGGCCGACTATCGCCTATGCCAACAACGCCATGGCGTAGGGGCAGCAGTGTAACAAAAGGGGCGGCAAACATATAATTGAATTTTTAAAACTCATTTGATTACACGTTTTTTTTAGTTGATGTCATATTAGTATGTATAATCATACATGTACAATTATGAACGAACAATATTATTTTCGAAATATTAAGAAACAATAAACCATATAAATTTAATAGCTATACTTCCTCTACTTTCTCACTCCTTGGATAAATAAGTTCAACTGTAGTAAATAAAGGCCGGATGTGGAGTGCATATCTTTATTGATAACATACATGACAATCGTCGACGTTTCGCTGTTCACAGACAGCCTTATCAAGACATAACTTATCTGCTAACTAATATAAATTTAGTTAAAACCACAATAGATCAAATTCTTTCTAGCTTTCCTGGATGCATGAATTTATTAATAAGACTCATAATTTAGCTATTTATTTAATTCTGCTACAATGCATGATCGAGCCAAAGCACTTAGTCTTTTGTCGCTTTGTCCAGATCTTAAGTAATTCTTTATTCTGCGGGGCACTAAAAAATATCATTCGCTTATACAATTGCTGATCATCATGCGTAAATACATGGAGAGTACTCTAAATA
>JAPYYV010025019.1:0-18357 GCA_030522625.1 Copidosoma aretas
CGAGTTACATGGAGATTATGTTGAAAAATAAAAAGAAATTTTTACAAAATTTATCGTTTTTCTTTTGTAGGCTGACTACTTATCGGACCACCCTCGTATGTAAGTGTACAACAGAGAAAGGAAAAAGGAAAGGAAAGCTGGTGCACTAAACTTCACACTCGTTAAATTAGTTATTGTACTATACTGGATTTCGTATGTGTGGGTGAGAATATCCGTGTAACTTGGATTTTTTCAAAACCTTCATAATATGCTGGTCGGGGCTACTGATTGAAAGGTATGTAATAATTGAAAGACACTAGAGAGTACAGTTTGAATTTTTTGTATTTATGTAAGATTTACAATTTATGTCTCTTTCCACAATGTATAATGCATTTCTTTTGCTAGTAATTGAACACAAATTAGTTAATTCTGAAAACACATTATTAAAATAATGCTCTCAAAATACGGCATCTGTCGAAGCATCAAACTTTTCCCGAGTACGTTCTTTGATACCAGAATAATTTTCTTGTATTACTTAATCCGAAATCAGAACACCCATTTTTTGTTCGAGTGCGGTATTTTTGAAAAGACGGATCAATTCTTCTACAATATAGTCCTTACATTTATTCACCAAGAACGTGCAATTCGTTACAATCTCCCATTCACACAAATGGTAATGGTCATAAGACCAAAAAAGGTGCGCTTCTACATTACTACTGTAGATCCGTAAGCCTTTTTTTTTGACATTTAGTTTGCTCCTTTTCATCAGCGTGAATATCAAACAATATGGACTTTCTGCCATAAGAGATAGTGAAAAACATGTCGATATTACTCACATGTATTTTATCCATCACATCGATCGCTGCGCTGTTTAAATAATATTCATGGTGGGAAAACGGTTTTGGATATCGCTCCACATTTTCGTATTAAAACTCAGTCCTTCCGTAAACTGACTCCTCGAAAGCTGTATAGTTGGTTCAAAGCATGGTTTGATACCTGACTTGTTTAACTTATATGTAGAGGAGGGAATAATCAAGCTTGAATTCCCAGTATACTCCGGATCATTTTTAAGTATTTTTACATGATCCGAATCTTCAGCTGCATTTAACGATTCTAAGGCTCGTCTCCCACGTCTTGACTCTGTTCGTGCCATTTTTGAAACATACGCGATAATCAGACGGTGAAAAAGAAACCAACACGGTAAACGTAGAATTTTAAACTGACCGATCCTACTGCATCCGACACATATTAACTATTGGGTGGAAACGAATCTCGTCCTTCACAGGTCCGGGTCGAGTATCTTACTAAAGGTAAGCGCCAAGCGACCCACGAGCGCAGGTCTCTGAATACTAATGACATATCCCTTCGCCACACCTTTATTAGAAGATGCAGGGATACACGCGTCTTCGAAATATGTCTATGCCTAAACAAGCAGAGAGAAGGTGTTATAATTATGAAGCATAGTTTTTTATATCCCGAGAGTTAACAGTAGTCCATGATGTGGGTGAAAATTTCTATTCTCGCTCTTTTGCATAGTCTTGACTACCCCTACGGAATAAATTTCCACCAACATATGACTTTTTTGTAAAATACATTTTACCTGCCTATGACTTTCAGTTTATTCATAGAGTAGGGATAGACAACTGGAAAGTAGGAAACAGTTTGTAGGAAAATCAGTCTCCTCCTGACACTCACCGGCTAAACTTGCTCGATCGTCAACCCACTTTCAAAAAACAATAAAAAAAACTTTAAATGTCTTTTCAACTCGGAAATTTACGTAAAATCGTTAAAGGGTGTGCGTGTGACACGTGCGAATTTTAAGAAAATCTCGAAAAATATAATTTAGAATGGCAAGAAAACCTAATTCTTTTAAATGATAAAGTTATGTTGAAAGAAATAATTAAAGCTTTGTGGAATGGTGGGGTAGTGAATTTTGATAGTTTGTATAATAAATATTTGAAAAAGTGCGACGTAGCGACCCTTGCTGCGGGCAAGGTAATGATGGCAAAAGCCAACGATAGTGAAGGATTTGGCTCGCCATTTTTCGAGCATTATATAAGACTGGGTACGTAAATTAGAGAATATGAAAAAATATTATCTTACATAAAAAGTAGCTTAATATATATGAAAAAAAATTCATCGCTTTCAGTTAAAAAAATGACGGGAAAAGGTGTACATGGCAGCTTTAAAGCTTCTGCCTTAATTTAAGACTACATTGCAGAAATGTATAAAAGAACAGATAACACTGGGAAACAGTGTCTTAAAAACATAAAAAATAAAATGGCAAGTATACGGACAATAATGGTATGTATTAGTACTCTGGAGAAAGCAAATACAACACGTGTATTGGTGATTTATTGTAGTTAACCGGCTATTATTTACAGACACGTTTAGTTGTACTTAACGGGCTCCTCCCCGGGTTACAGCATCGACATCGATATATACCCCATCTAGCATCAATAACAGCATCAACAGCAGCAGCAGCAGCAGCACGATCTTAACGACCAGTGATACAGGTGCAGAGAGGGAGGATGAGCTGGAACAAGCAGAATCGTTGGACCTGCTCTTACAAGACAACTCGACAACGTCAACAGGTGTAGGGTTGTATAAAACAGGACCGTTTAAATGTGTGAAAGCTGCGTTGCATAAAATTGCACTCATAATCCGGGCCGAATGTGATGAAGATCATCTGGTAGGAATTACTATAAATTCGTCGTCGTTTACCAAAGGAGCCGCATGGTTATATTACAGACCATTGCGTAACGTGCGCTACAATGACTTGTGGTTTTTGCTCGAGAAAATTACACAAAGTCAAAGAGAATTTACAGTTGATGAAAGTGTTAAAATCACGGTAACTTATGTCGACGTACCGATAGGCAGAGAAAATGATTTAAAACAACGCGTGTTAGAAAAATTGAATCAAAAAGCGGTTTTACAAATCAATACTAAAAGTAATTTATGTTAACTAAGAGCGTCAGTTTGCGGTTAAATAATAATAATAAAAAAAAAAAACGGTTCCCTTGATTAGGAAACAGCACGGAAAAAAATAAAATGCAGTAAAGAGCAAAAACTACGTGCTTTTCAATTGATCCGACTTTGTAAGATAGATTAGAAAAACAGAGAACGGTCTTGGCGTTGCAAAGATAGAAATTTTTTTAAAATGCTTCGAAAAAAATAGAATAGGGATACGGGTTTACGATTATAAGTATTTTGGAACAGGTTTCTCCCTCATATATGACGGCTCTAACGATAAAATATTTTGTGATAAATTAATAATCTAGTGGACGATGATGATGAAAATCAGTACGATTTAATCATAAATATTTTATCTTTAGTTACAAAAATGTACTTTTTCCCGCCGTGTAATATAACATTTAAAAATAACCTCATGCAGAAATGCGAGGTGAGATGTCTCTCTTGTGATGCAACCCCCAATTGTTTTAATGGGCAAAACGGCGTTGACAAAAAAACTTTATGCAAAGACTGTTATAATTATTTCCTTGATGATAATTGTTTTTCTTATCATGAAAAGCCCGGCTCCTATGCTAAACATAAAACTCATAAACTTGCAAACGTTCTATTTTTATGACAGTAAAAATGTGTCTAACTTGTTCGCGTACTTATAATTTAGCGGTTCGCAAACATGTATGCGGTATACGACAGTGTAAGATCTGTCGAAGTGAGCATGGTAGTAACGAACGATGCTTTATGCAACCTATACTAAGAAATGAAAAATATAACTAGCAAAAAAATTGTTTAATCTTTTATGATTTCGAAACGATACAGGATACGGCGTTACAAGATTCACAAAACACGTCTGTACATGTACCGACGTTATATGTCGCGCAAGTATGTTGCGATGAATGTTCAGACAGATGATTCGACATTTTGTAATTTATATGGCCCACGTGGATTTATATTGAAAGGAGATAACTGTTTGCGTGATTTTGTAAATTTAGTTGTGCGTTTAAAAAAAAGAACTTTTGCTTCTTTTATATGTATAGCGCACAACGCAAAAGAGTTCGATGCGCAATTCATACTTGGTCATATAGTTAAAAATACTACCGCGATTTCCGATGTCATTTTAAACGGTCGGAACATTATAAAATTACAGGTAGGTCGGACAAAATTCATTAATAGTTTAAACTATATCCCAAAAAAATTGGCTAACTTTCCGAAAACGTACGGTTTTAGTGAAAAAATTAAAAAAGGATATTTTCCGCATATTTTTAACACTGCAGCAAATAAAAATGACATTGGCATCTACCCAGATGCAAGTTCTTATTCTCCTGAATCTATGACCGTTAGTGAACGCGAAGGCTTCTACGCATGGTATAATAATATTGATACGAAAATTGAAATATTTCATTTTAATGCTTCGATAGTTGACTATAGTAAACAGGATGTAAAAATTTCACGACAAGCTTGTATGGCTGTTCGTAAAATTTTTTTACACGCAGCTAACGTGGATCCGTTCGTCGAAAGCGTTATAATGGCCATCGCTTGCTCTACAGTTTATCGAAAAAAAATTTTGACTTCCCAAACTATAGGAATAATACCTATGAAGGTTATACGCTAAACGGAATGTATTCGGAAAAATTCATACGTTGGTTATTGTGGGAAGAGAAACAGCGTGGGTGTAACATAATTAATGCAGTAGATCAAGCGAATACCGTTTAATCGAAGGTTTACTCGTTAATTGATTTTAAGGGCCCATTCATAGTGGCGTACTTTGCTTGCTGTTGCTGAATATCGTCCTATCTAAAAGCATTGGACGAAAGTAAGCAACAGCAAGCAAACGCGCCACTATGAATGGGCCCTTAGAATCAAATAATAGCAAACCATAGGGTACCGATTTTTAATTTCAGAGATATTCTATCATGGTTGTCCGTATTGCTTTACCACCGAACGTGATGTTGCCGGTCTGAGTGGGGATAGTTTTTCCGAACAATACAGGAATACTATCGAAATTACTGAAAAAATAAAAGCATGGGGATACGACTTTGTAGAAATGCGGGAGCATGATCATGATGAGAGCCTCAAAAGAAATCTAGAACTTGAAAGTTTTATTAAAAATCACACCATCGCTGAGATCAATATTTTAAATCCTCATGACGCTTTGTACGGGGGACGATCTGGCAATATCGCTACCTGCTATAGCGTTAGTGAAAAAGAACAAATTAGGTATCTGGACGTTTGTTCTTTGTATCCCTGTACATATAAAACTGGGATATTTCCTTCAGGTCACCCTAAAATTTATGCAGGATCACAATGTTTTACACTGACGTGAGACAAGATTCAATGATTCATCGAAAACGTCAAAGGAATAATAAAATACTACCACCACGTGACTTATTTCACCCTGTTCTACCGGTAAAAATGCAAAAAAATTTATTGTTTCCGTTATGTCGTTCGTGTTGTAAAAGTTTAAATTCCGAAATATGTACCCACAATAATATTAACAATCGCGCTTTGCTTGATGTTTGTGTTTCGGTTGAAATCAAGCATGCGTTAGAATATAGTTATGAATTAATTAGTGTCGATGTCATTTGGCAGTCCGATGTAGTTCAATATGATCCAATTACACGTACCGAAGGGGTTTTCTCCTAATATATAAACCCTTTTTTTAAACTAAAACAAGAATCCAGCGGTTGGCCAAGCGATATAAAATCAGAGGAAGATAAAGAAAAATTATTAGAAAAATATTATGACGAAAAAAGTATAGAATTAGACAAAAATAAAATTAAAAAAAATCCTGGTCTTCGGTCAGTTGCAAAACTATGTCTCAACTCGTTTTGGAGAAAATTTGGGCAGCGAGAAAATCTGTCACAAACAACTGTTGTTTTAATTACCAAGAATTAATAAAACTTCTTACGAGTAACGAAGTAGAAGTAGAAAACACTGTCGTGGCGAGTGACGATGTTTTATACGTTATGTGAAAATATAAAACAGAAAGCGCAGTTTCATCACCGTGCACCAACGTCGCTATTGCCACTTACACTACTGAGCAGGCTAGATTAACATTATATGCATATTTTTATAGATTAGGACACCGAGTCTTGTACTACGATACAGAGTCCATAATATTTCTCTGTCATTCTGATAATGTCGACGAATATTGACCCGCAACTGGTTCTTAATTAGGAGATTTAACTGATCAATTTGAGGTGTACAGAGAGGGCTCGTACATTCAAAGTTTTATTTCAGGCAGGCCTAAATTTTATGCGTACTGTGTTTGTACTCCCGGAGAAAAGACGCAGGGCGTGTGTAAACTAAAAGGAATTCGGATAATTTATGAAAATTTTTTGAAAATACATTTTGATTCCATCCTTACCATGATTAGAAAAAGAAATTTGAAAATTTTTCAAAATAAACTAAAGCAAGATGATGATGATGATGATGATAATAATGATGATGATGATGATGATGATGATGATGATGATGATGATGATGATGATGATGATGATGATGATGATGATGTGACTGTAGCGACGACGATTCTGTTACAGACCATAAATATTATATTGACAATAAAAATGTGATAAAAATATGTTATAGAGTTATAAGACGTACTAAAACGCACGACGTTGTTACGCATGATGAAAAAAAAATATGCTCCGTCGTATTGAAAAAGCGGGTATTTGTTAGAGAAAACATTTCCTAGCTGCTACCCAAAAGTTCATTGTCGAACTGGCAATGACGAGTGTAAGGATGGAAAACGCGTATTATACCCTGATTATAAAAAATCCTTAAACGGATTAGCATGGCATGTGATTATACATATGCTTGTAAATTAAAAGTACGAGAATAGAATGTATAAATTTAATGCTGTAATAAAGTATGCAAAAGCAACCTTAAATGCAAAAACTCCCGATGTTGTGATGGATGTAGTTACGAATAGGCGAATGCGAAAATTTGTTTGTAATTGTTGTGATAGTTATGAATGTGAAAAACCAAGCACAATTTTTTACGAAACTTTATCAATTTTCAAAGTTTTTAATCGGTATATGGCTTTATGGATACATAAGGTGATTAAACTCGTAGAGCAGAACGAGTTAGTTGATTTACAATGTGGGCTCGATGTCAATGACTATGTACCCCATTTATCGAAGCCCGGAACGCATGCATGCGAATATCATAACAAATGTAAAAGTGGTATTAACAGTACTGGTTGGATTACTCCACGTAGAAATCTGTAGATATAATAAAAAAGTATGTTTCACATTAATTTAATTTTTTTTTTGTTAATAAATACTTATTCTTCATAGATACTCGAGCAGCAATACAAAGATGACGAATGAATGAATATCAAGACTGTTGTACATGTGGGTCGTCAAGTCAGGTACCATCGTGTGTCTACGATACTTTGTGTAGGAGGAGCTTACAAGGACTTGCGTGGCATAGCGTTATACATAATTGAATTTCTTTGAAACGACATAACGAAATCCAAGCCTACGAGGAGATAATGACTAAGATCAATCTTGTAAAAAAAGACTCCACTCTTACATTTACCGGAGTGTTTTATGGTACAATGCGTGGCGTAAGAACTACCTCATGCAATAAAGTACCGCGTTGCTTCACGAAACTTTGTAACCACAGAGTCAGAACTATATATTCAAAAAATAGAAGAACCGATATTCGGGAGTGGTATGTTTCGCGTGTGATTGAAAAGATTGATGACCATAAAATAACGTCAGCTCATTTTGGTACAGCTAATATACCACTACGAAATATAGAAGTTCTTCATGTGGGTAATGTACATTGTCTTGTTAATAAACATGTCGACGAAAACAGAAAAAAATCTTAGTAAAGTTGAACTGTTTCATAAAAATTATGGTTGCACGAGAACAGGGAGGTGGAGATTGAATATCGAATGGAAGCCGAGAAGGCGAATTGCTTGGATAAATGAGAAATATAGTCTGGTTATCGCGGTTAATATAAATGCTTGTCAATTATACGATAGCGATACCAGTATTCGTTTAAGCGAGGTTCAAACTTGATATAATTTATATACAAATAGTTTACTAAGACTCATATGTGTGATCTACTTTTGTAACATTAAGAAATTTTGTGTGTATTTATTCAAAATAAATACATAGCTATTTAAAATTTTGTATTCTTTATTTGTATATTTAAAATTTACTTCTCAAACATATGCAATGATCTAATGAATGGAATAAAATTTATATTTTTATAATTTAGTTGTCACTTGCAGTAGTGGGATAGAGACGGCTGAAGTTGACAGGTGAGTCATATAGCCAGATGGGGTGGTGGAGTCCAGTAGTATCGCTCTTTGCAGTATCAAAGGCGCATAGTATGGTATTAACATGAATAACTATTCCGTCTTTAGTTTAACTTGATAGAAAGATGTAGTAGCTATTTTTTATCGTTCCTCCTTCGAGAAAAAAGGCTCTCGATTGTCGTTTTTTTTGTTACTTTTGAGAATATCATGCAGAAGAGATCGGTCCAACGGATCCTGTTTAACGATGAGATAAGTATAATTTTTCCTAGTCCAAAAAAAATTGCTCGAGATGGTGATGTTAGAAATCTATAGCCTAATTCGTATATCACAAAGTCTTTGCTCCAAGTATGTAAAAGGTTTAACGATTTTCCGTATTGATCATTCCACAAGTATTCCCAGTTCCCACTACACATCAAACCCATCTCTTTTCAACTTTTATTGGTACGTTCATTTTTGGCTAAAAAGTGAATAGATAATAAAAACAGCTTGTATAAACTTTTAATATACATGAAAACTAATATACTTACCATCAAGTCTGTAATTTTTAGCTTTTTTGAAAAAGGCTCATCTACTTCAAGCTGCTGAAGTAATAATTTTTACCCTAGCGGAAAGAGATACTTTTACTATAAAATTCCTTCATCTCAACTTCCAGAAACTCTTAGTCATGGTCCTCATAAATTATCTGAACGTAAAAAGCCGATGGAGTGGAAAAATTGGAAATTCTAAAATTTCTCATACATCTAAGTACATTTTGACTTTTTCGATTTTTTATGCTACGCAGGGACAATCAATACATTTTTAATACGGGCTGGAGAGAGAGACAGGCATCGAAGAAAACTTTCGATACATATAATTTGGGACTGGAAAACTGAAAATTTTCAAGAGGTCGACGATATTAACTGTCTCTCTTTCCTCCTCTCTCTCCCTCTTTCTTTGTACCTTATTGTCTTCTTTCTCTTTCAAGTATAACCTACTTACGCGTGTGCGAGCACACACACACACACACAGACACACATGCATATGTACACGGGGGGGAAACTAGCGTCTTCTAGCTAAAAGCGCTAGTGTATTCGTGTGTAAGCATAGAATCCCTCTAATGCATAAGCTAAAAACAGGGGGTACACAAGTGTATGAATATAGCGCTGATCGAGCATCGGGCAAGAAAACACTTTAACACTGCCACGCCACGCTGCCTCCGCCGCCGTCGCCACCAATACAGCTTTGATCTTTAATTTATATAATCCAATATATGCTTATATTTATCTAGTTGGAACGTAGCGATGAATACGACATGGCAACATTCGTGGACAAGTATGATCTGTGGTCCAACAGGGTGTGGCAAGACAGTTTTTGTCAAAAGATTTTTTAATTTCATCGATCAAATGGCTAGTGTGAATTTTGACCGAATTTTATTTTACAACGCAGAGTGGCAGAATGTATACAGAAGCAAAAATTAAAAAAAAATATGGTCTACAGATTAAATTTCGTGAGGTATTACCTAAGCCCGAAAGTTACTCAAACGATCCTTAGCGTAAAAAATTGTTAATTATCGATGATCTAATGCATGAGTCATTAAATAATGTTGTTGTTAATCTTTTTACAAAGGAAAGCCATCACAAAACTATGAGTGTTTTGTTTTTAACTCAAAATGTTTTTCATAAATAGACTTACACGACATATGCCGTAACGCTTCTTACATTATTTTATTTAAAAATCCTAGAGATCGTGCGCAAATACAGCACCTAGTAAGACAAATCTTTCCCAAAGACTCGAAATTCGTACGAGAAGCATACCAGGATGCAACAGCTAAAGGGCATGCTTATCTGATGGTAGATTGTAAGCAGGACACGTTAGATGAGTTCTGATATCGTACCTGCATCTTTCCTGATGATAAGTACTAATACATTTATCCACCAAAATAGTTGAATAGTACATATACTTGCATGGTTTGAAATTAGTAGGGAGAAAAATTATATTTTAAATACTATAGGAGGTAAACGAAATCTTTTAGTTTCATTTGAACAATGAGAGGGCCGCATCAGAACAAAAGTTGGTGTCTGGTCAACACAAAAAGCGTAACTGACATCATAGTCATCACCGTCTCTTTTCTTCCTCCTTCTCCTCAAAAGTACCATTTTAGGAAAAATATATTAAAATATTGTAAGCTCTCGATCATTTAAATAAATATCAGCGTGATGTATTATTGAAAAAAGCTGACAAAAATTTAACGCACTGTATATGCGAATGTATTTTGAACGTGCTCAAAGGTTTTGCTCCCCTAAAAAGTGTACAAAAATCTAAGCTAGAGAAATTTAAAAATGTTTTAAGGAAAGTGGCTGTAAGAAATACCAGTGACTCAAATTTTTGAAAAAAAAAAAAAAATTATCGTTTAGCATAGTACAGAGTTCCTACATTTTGTTCTACAAGCTATATTGAGTACAATATTAACAAGAGTAATATAAAAAGTGTCAAACTGTTATGGAGAGATCGAGAAAAATGGTTTTAATTCCAAAAGAACAGCTCGAACGGTTACAGCGAGAAAATGTGAAAATACCCTCTCAGGAGTCTGTAAAATCACAAGATTTTACTACTACTACTTCTACTACTACTACTACTACTACTACTACTACTACTACTACTACTACCACTACTACTACTACTACTACTACTACTACTACTACTACTACTACTACTACTAACTACTACTACTACTACTACTACTACTACTACTACTACTACTACTACTACTACTAATCCTACTACTACTGCTGCTATTGCTGCTGCTGCTACTGCCGGTAATGATACTTTGTCTTAGGGTTTTTACAAACTACCCAAACTATCGGTAACAATCTTAGTCGATTGGATGAGGAAATGAAAAAAATTCTCGACTTAAATACATACAGCATCGAACCTGAAAAATGTAAAGAATATTTAAGAGTATTGCAAAGATACTTTCATTTTATCGACGAACAAAGAAAACCATTTGTGTTTGTAGAAAAAGAGAAACAAAAAAATGATGTAAAAACAAATGATAACAGAATAACTTATGATGTGATTATAAATACTGTGCCTAAAACTTATAAAAAAAGTCTGAACTACTTCTAAAGTATTTATTAAGTAATAATGAAAACATCAGCTGGGATAACAAAGGCACCGTGACTATTATTGGTGAAAAAATACACAGTTCTAATATTATTGATTTGATAAACGATGGGGCAAGACGTAGGAAAACCGTTAAATCTGAAGGTAGAAATAAATTAGGCAGTATGTTGAGTAAAATTTGTACTCCCTAGAACTGCAGATTACGTGCGTATTAGTCGTAAGAAAAATATATTTAAAAAAGGAGCGGTGAAATCATGGAGGGAAGAAATATATAAAATTATAAAACATTCGGAAAGACAAAATTTTTACACATATTACCTGTCTGATTTAGATGGTGAGAGTATTAAAGGATTATTTTACCCAGAGGAACTAACCTGTGTTGCTAAAAAACGCGTGATTGAACAAGCGCATAAGATTGATAAAATTATACGAAGCAAAGAAAATGGAAAAAACAAACAATATTTTGTCAGTTAGGTAGGTCATCCGGAAAAGTTTAATTAGTGGCTGTTTACAAAAGATTTAAAAAATGCTTCATAACCAGTTCATAATAACTTTACCGAACAACAGTAGCATGAAATTTTTTCCGAGTAACACCACGACAACTTTTTCCATTCAAATGCCTAGAGAAGTCGAGCTCCATGGAAAGTGGGAGATTGGAATCTTGGAGATTCATGCGCCATGCACTATATTACATATAAGCCAAAAAGACACGATGATATGCGAGCCTGATGCAAAAAAAGAGTGCTGTATGCAACATGGTACCTACGACTCTGTAGATAGGTTATGTGAAATTATAAGCAAAAAGACGAAAAAATATAACAATAAGGATAATGCTTGTCAGCAGTTTATTTATGATCCGCAAGGTGGATTCGTATATATAGGCTTTCCAATCACAGGACCGGGACGTACAAGAATATGTGGAAAATCTCCTGTCATATCAGATGTGATGAAACGTATTTTAGGATTTGACATTGGTATTGTAGAAATTCCGCGTAAACGTGCCGGATAAACTACCCCCGAGTTTGTCAAGAGCCATTTCTAATCAACTTTTCTTCTATTCTAATATATGTGAGCCAAGCATTGTTGGTGACACGTTTGCACCTGTTGTTGCGATCCGGGCTTGTCTACGGAGCGTGGTGCCAACCTAGTCTGGCTCGTTGACCCAGGGCTCTCTCCCCTCTCGAGGCTTCTGGATTAGACGCGCGTGGTGTGGCCGAGTGCCAATCAAGGAGTGCTGCTCTTGTCACTTGTCTATCATCACGGGCCGACGAAGGACTCCTGAAAAAAGAAGCTTGCCCGACTGCGCTCTGACTACCGACATTATTATCGTTCTGCAATCCTTCAGTGCTAAGCAATTGTAACTCGCCCAATAAAGAATCTTTGAACGTAACATTTGGTCCTTCGAGCCTTGACTTTTTTTGAGCGCCAGCGACCCAGAACAGCCCACCGGAGGTGCGCTGTCCTGCCATCTTGCCAACAGTGCAGATCCAGCTCTGCGGAAATCGAGGCCAGCTCGTGACAGTGCGAGCCCTCGTCGACGCGTGCTAAGAAATATCTTTTATTTCGACCAGACTCGCCCGGCGTCTGGGAGCCCCTCTTGAGCCGAATTTCACGAGCATCTCGGGTGTTGAAGGCAATCTAGGCGTGCGATCACAGCACCGAGCGCATGTCTCTCTCAAGCTGTACAACGGGACCCTAAAGCTTCAAGTGAAAGCGCTGTATTTACGCAGACTCGGGCTCGTCACGTCATCCGAATCGCTACAAGCAGACACCATCCAGGAGCGTCTGAGCCTGGAAGGACTTGCTGATCCCCTGTTCGGCACATCGATAGAGATTGAGGCTCTCCTTGGTGCTGACGTATACCCACGCTTACTTCGCTCAGGAATACTTCAGCGGAGCGAAATAGTCACCTAATCAACCGTAGTAGGCTGAATCCTCACTGACCGAGTCACAGGATGCGCACGGAACACCCAGGCAACCTTGTGCTCAACAGTTTAAGACGATTCCGAGCCACTTTGGCATCAGGAGCTTGCATACCTCTTACAGTGCTTCTGGGAATTGGAAGAGGTTCCCCAGGTCCATCGAAAGTCACCAAGTGACATCGAGTGCGAGGCCAGTTTTGCAACCTACCGTCGAGCGGTCAATGGCAGGTACATCGTACGACTGCCGATAAAGAAAGGCGGTCTCGGTGCTCTTGGAGACAGTTTGATGTGAGCACTGGGCTCGCTGCAGTACACAGTGCGGCCGAAGGCCGCATTGTGCGACCAAAATTCAAAAAAAAAAATTTCTAGATAGAGTTTTTCCATCGTTGAGTTTGCTGAAGTGATTCTCTAAGAAGTCAAAACCGTTCATAGTAACGTCCTAAACTTTAAGTCTCCTCTTTTCTTTCAGTCGCAACGTGGCCTTCATCCAAATATCATATTACTGTAGATACACAGGGAAAGTTATACACGTGTGAAAGTTCTTGGAGTAAAGGAAATCTAACAAAACTTAATGGAATCTACTTCTACAGGTTATTAAAATACGTAAAAATTTTAGAAAATTTCAATACTGTAACAAAAAATTTTTAGCAGTAGAAATTTAAGGATATATTTTTCATGTTTATTTGTATAAAATTTAAGTTTTAAACCATATAGTAATAAAACGGCATCGTATGCTGCCTTAGAACTTATTAGAGGTTACTCAGAAAAGTATTAGTTACTGAATAAAACAAGATTCAGCTACCTTTTGCTACTTTAGTTCTTATGCAACTTTTTGTACAAAAGTAATTGAATACTCGATAACGCAGATATAACTATTAATAAAAAGTTAAAGAAAGGAAGCAAGCAAATACTAAAATTAATAGAAAAAAAGAAAGAAAAAAAGCATTAAAAGAGAAAGTGGGGGCTGCATGTGTATACAACAAGAAAAAGGAGAATGCGACAAAGTGAGAAAGGGAGAGAAGAGAGGGAGAGCCTATACAGTAAACAGGGGATCTACTTATAGTAGGAACGTACCATTCTGTAGAATTCCGATGTATAAGTGTGTGTGTGTGTGTGCGTGTGTGTGTGTGTGTGTGTGTGTGGGTGTGTGTGTGTGTGTGAAAATAGTAGTGGTCCGATCCTATACATGGCAACTCTAAACACAATTCTTTTTGTATATCTGTATATAGTGGTTAACATGGGCGTGTAGAGTTGCCGTGAGTAAGATTGCACCCCTACCAGCGTTCTCATAAGTGATAGAATTCAAGCGCGCGGAATTTGAATTGGCTATATAGGCGAACCCGCAAAAACCCAGTACCCTAAATCCCAAGCTTCTTAACCCAGTAACCTGGGGGACAACGAGTTAATCATAGAATAAGTAAATAAATTATTGATTGCATAACGACATAAACTGAATCCCAAGCTCCTTAACCCGGTAACCCGGAAGACAGAAAGTTAATAATATGTTAGGTAAATAAATTATTACAAGAACAAGAACACAACCTGAATCCCAAGCTCCTTAACTCAGTAACCCGGGGGAAGCGAGTTAATAATGTAAAAAGTAAATAAATCAATATTTAAATAACAACATAACCTAAATCCCAAGCTTTTAAATCCAGTAATCCGGGAGGCAGCGAGTGAATAAAATGATTGGTGAATAAATTATCACAAGAACAGCAACATAACCTAAATCCTTAGCTTTTTAACCCAGAAACCCAGGGGACAGCAAGTTAATAATATATTAGGTACATAAATTTTTACAAAAATGTGAAAATTACTTAAATCCCAAGCTTTTTAACCCAGTAACCCGGGCACAGCGAGTTAATATTATATTAGGTAAATAAATTATTACAAAAATTACAACTTAACCTGAATCCCAAGCTTTTTAACTCAGTAACTCGGGAGACAGCAAGTTAATAATGTAAAAAGTAAATAAATCAATATTGAAATAACAACATAACCTAAATCTCAAGATTTTAAACCCAGTAACCAGGGGGACAACGAGTGAATAAAATGATTGGTGAATAAATTACTACAAGAACAACAAAATAACCTTAATTCCAAGCTTTTAAACCCGGTGACCTAGGGGATGGCGAATTAATAGTATTTAACTCGAAAAAATATAGAAATATCAAAGTTACCTACGTCTCAGGCTTTGTAATTCACTAATTATATAATAATCACTCACTGTCCCCCCGGAAATTGGGTTAAAAATCTTAAGATTTTGGTTATGTTGTTATGTCATTATTGATTTATTAACTTATTATATTATTAACTCAGTGTTCACCGGGTTACTGCATTTAAATGCGTGGGATTCAGGTTATGTTGTTATTCTTGTAATAATATTTTTACCTACTATATTATTAACCTTCTGTCCCCCGGGTAACTGGTTTAAGGAGTTCGGGATTCAGTTTATGTTGATATTCAATCAATAATTTATTTACTTATTCTATTATTCAATCGTTGTCCCCCGGGTTACTGAGTTAAAAAGCTTAGGATTTAGGTTATGTTGTTATATAATTAATGATTTATCGACTTATTATATTATTAACTCGCTGTCCCTCGGGTTACTGTTATGTTGTTATATAATTAATGATTTATCGACTTATTATATTATTAACTCGCTGTCCCTCGGGTTACTGGGTTCAAAAGCTTGGGATTTAGTTTATGTTGTTATTCTTGTGATAATTAATTTACTTATTTTATTATTAACTCGCTGTCTCCCGGGTACCTGGGTTAAAAAGCTTGGGATTCAGTTTATGTTGTTATGCAATCAATAATTAATTTACTGATTCTATGATTAACTCGTTGTCCCCCAGGTTACTGGGTTAAAAAGCTTGGGATTTAGGGTACTGGGTTTTTGCGGTTTTGCACATATAGCCAATTCAAATTCCGCGCACTTGAATTCTATCACTTATGAGAACGCTGACCCCTACTTGTGTGTATACACGCACACTAGGAACTAGGCAGACATTCCATATGTTACTAGACGTACTTTCATTAGTTAAGCGGGAAAT
Organism: Copidosoma aretas; assembly: GCA_030522625.1. Lineage (NCBI taxonomy): Eukaryota > Metazoa > Arthropoda > Insecta > Hymenoptera > Encyrtidae > Copidosoma > Copidosoma aretas. Next base: position 16,302 of record JAPYYV010025019.1, read on the forward strand.
TCAAACGCTGATATTTATTTATAACACTAAAATAAAAGTAACAACGTATTTATTTCTTCTTCTTACTTGAATGGACACGAGTTACATCAAACTTTGCATATTATAAGATGTCTGATACAATTAATGAAAGGATTCGCGAATTTATTTTGACATATTTCAACTGTGGAATATAATTTTTAAGTAAAATGCATTGAATGACAATCAAAACTATATCTGATAATAGGATTTTTGTTGAATTTTTTCTGGATATCAATGTTTGTTTAATTTATCAACGTAATTTAACGATGATAAAAACGTATGTATTTATTTTTTAGGTTTAGTTAATAAGACAGAAAGTGATTTAACAAGGCAGAAATTATTTAAAAAAATAAAAAACATTTTAAAGGATACTACAAAAGAAATTCATGCTAAGGTGAAAACACTTTTATCCGAAAGTGAAAATTCAAGTTTTCATTTATAAGTTAATGAAAAAAACCAAATATCAGATCAAGTGCATAAAATAAGATCAAGATGGGATTCAAGCAAAAGAATAGAAAAAAAATTTTTGAAAAAAAATTATGATTGGTTACAAAATCTATTGTACTTAAAAAAAAAAAACCAAAAGTAGAAAGGAAATAATTAAGAGTCAAAAGAAAAACAAAATTAGGAAAAAAATTCCACTGCAGGTCGGCAAGAACTCAGTTTCTCACAATCTTCTGAATGAAGTAAACCCAGGAAAACAGAGGAAAAACGAGAGAATGCATCAACTGACGCTCTCCTATACTCAGCAACAAGTAAATTGCGATCTGAAGGTAATCCTGATTTTGCAAAAATTGTGCGTGATATTTCCGAAGGGAGTCCTACAACAGCTTCGAAGTACAGAAAATCATTGGAGTCTGGTAATAAAAATATACCTTTCACTAATAATAAAGCTTTATTATTGTTCATTGAACTTAGATTATCTCAAAGTAAATATCAGCTGCTGCGAAATGCTTATGTGCAGAAAAAATCAAGGACGATTTCATCATACAAAAAGCCACAAAAAGCAAAATTACAATGTTATCCAGCCCTAGATTTGTCTTTGAAGCAGCAGTTATATTGCGATCTCCATTAAACCATACGATTGACCACATTATTCTTCATTAACTAGAAGTTATGAAATGTTTATCTGAAAAACAACTAGAAAATTTAGCCCTAATAGTTAAATGGGGCTGTGATGGTAGTACGGGACAGTGAATATAAGCACAAGCTCGGTGAAGACGATGTTAGTGACGAATGTATTTTTTTCACCTCTCTTGTCCCATTGCAACTTATATATAGAGACTCGACGATGAAGAAAACTACAATTGTGTGGAAAAATCCAAGGCCATCATAACCAAGATATTTTCGGCCAACTAAAATTCAATGTGCAAAAAAATCAGTTGACTTGACGAAAAAGACAACTAATGACATAGAAAACCAGATACATGATCTGAATCCGTTTGAAACTACCGTTGACGGGAATACCGTGTGTGTTAAATATGATTTGTCCTTGACAATGATAGATGCGAAAGTATGTAACTCATTGAAAGATACAACATATGCGATGCGTTGTTATCTGTACAATCATAAATCAAAAGATTTCAACGACATAGATCCAATGCTTAACAAAAAAAATTTTCAGATCACTTAAAATTTAGCCTATCATCTCTACATTGTTGGATTAGGTGTTTTAAATATATACTACATTTGTCGTACAAATTAAAAACCGAAAAATGGCAGGCACGTACGGAAAAGGAAAAAGAGTCAGTTCAAAACAGAAACAAAATAATACAAGCTGCTTTTAAAAATGAAATGGGCTTAAATGTTGACAAACCGAAAGCTGGAAGTGGAACATCGAACGATGGTAATACGGCTCGTCATTTTTTTGAAAAGTACGAACAATCTGCAAATTATGGTAAAAAAGTATGATTGGTATTACATGCCAACTTTAGTGCACAAGCTACTAATTCATGGCCCAGAAATCATTGAAGATTCAGTTTTACCTATCGGTCAAATGTCAGAAGATGCACAAGAGGCCTGCAATAAATTTTATTCG
>JAPYYV010025025.1:0-12064 GCA_030522625.1 Copidosoma aretas
AACGACAAGATGCAACCAGATTACCGTTCCAGCACAGTAATTTTTATAATTTTTTCTCTCAGTAACATACATTTTAATAAACTATTTTATTTAGTCGTTAATTAAAACGCAAATTGATTAAGATCAAGATTCAATTTTTAATTTATACATATTTAATAGAAATCGCATTTTTATTGTAATAGGTGTTTACATGAGTGATTAAATAATGGAGAACCCAAGTATTGTTCGTTTTTAACGATAGTTAATCTTGCCTTTAAGCGTATTCTCAATGTTCCAATCAATTACATAATTAGGGCGGTTAAGAACTTGTTATATATATTTTCCATTTAAAGGTATTGGTTACCAAATTTTATTACTTTTTGTCTTGTCAACAACTCTGGTTACAACAAAGGAATAGTAGTTTCTGCACGGTTGGGCAAAACAAATGTCCGAAGGATCTGCGAAGCATGGCCTAAGCATTGTTTAGGTTCACCATGGTTGGACGTGCCTCAAGGGCGAACACTAGTTTTTTAACTAAGGGAGAAACATACGTCCAAATACATCTTGAAAAACGCCCGAGGTAAGAAAGTATGATTTGTCCCCTTAGGGCACACTACTTCATGTTTACGTAAATGAACACTCTGGCCCTTCGGGCCCAAAGCTCATTTTTGCCCAAGGGGAAATAACTTGAGTCTTAGGTTCAAAAACTACTATAAGGTATTTATCATGAGGTAATTAGGTTCCAGTCTTTATGTTACAGAAATATCGGATTTACTAGCTTATTATCAAGTAAACTGGTTATAGTTGATTTGAATTTGCAGCCAGGTAGGTGTTGACTCTCAATTTCAGTGACGATAACACTGACGGTCAAAACTACGGTATTCTTTCGACGTTGATTGTATTTTTGGATTGCTTTACACCAACTATGAATCATCTAAATCACTGGATCTTGTAGTTTGGATGACAACTCATTAAATGCGCTCGATAGGACCACGAAAAGTTTGAGGATCTATTGACCAGAGCTGTTTTATCGATCGAAAATCACTTTATTCAAAAATTCAATCAGTTGCGTAATCACATGGAACCACTGGTTTGATGTATTTTTTTCATCGTAAAGTTAATCATTATAAGGAGTATAGTAACCACAAGTGCCATTTTTGCTGCAAAGTCTTAGTATTCAATCTCAAAGAAATCGGAGAGCATTAAAGACAAGATGTCAGTTCCGTAACATCACTATCTTCAATAAATAAAAAAAAATTCTTGAAAGCTTTTTTTATGCTCCACACCAAGTGAGGGTATTTATTGTGATGCGGGAAAATATCTGTAAAACGAACAGCCGCACAAATTCACCTCGGTGCCTGTGATGCACGAAAGTATGTACGGGAATAACAGGTTACGAAATTCACAGGTGCATAGTTCAATTGTATTATTTTGAAATTTTTTCAAGTACACTTTCGGCAAAAATAAAAATAATTTGTGTGTTGACACTTTTCTACAAAATCGATAGTTTTCGAGTAAAAAATTCACAAAGATTGAAAACTTCGATAATTACGTATATTTTTTAAACTTTAGAAACTATTAACTTTTGAGAAAAATGTCTATGAATATTTGGTCTCTATTTTTGCCAAGAAAATACGTATAATGTTTTTTTTTGTTGAAAACAAATTTTTTAAATCGTCTGTTGTAAAGGTGGTCACTAAAACAGCATCTGAGATGATTGCAGATCGGAAACTATTTAGCATCCATTTCTAATGTTGTAATGATGATAAATAACGCTAAATAGTTAGGAAAAATGAACTTTAAAAACCGAAAATTTTGGATGCAATTAGTGCAAGTTTCGGCAGAATCACCCATATACGAGAATATACATGTTAAATATTTAATAAGTAATATTGACGTTTTAGACCCATGTTAAAGAAGTCGTAAGATCATCTTTTTCTCAAGGATGAAAATTGATTGTCACGTGACTGGAGCCTTTTGATTCGTCCTGTGATTGGCCAAGAGTGGTCAAAAACCGGTAAAAATAAATGTTTCATTAAATTTGAAATAGTGGTATGCAAAGGCCCTAGTCATTCAAAAATTAGATGCTTAATAATTTTGTTACATAAACGTAATTGTAACAAAACTCTTAGAGTACAAGTAATATTTGTAATCGTTATTAAAGAAAAACGTATTTTATAGTTATTTATGAACATTATGATTTATTTGAAGCAAAGCCATTTATGTATTTTGAAAATAGTTCCTCTGCTGTGACACAAAACGTAGTAGTCGTGCTTTACATGTTTAAGTTTCATTTTTTGAAAAAACAGCCAATCATTTGACGATAGGACTACGCCAATAAGGACAACTTCATAAAAAACCATGCTACCCTTTTTCAGTAAGTGACAAATGATGTTATTGTTATTATGTTATTCTTCGACGGCGCGAAATGGATTGTGATAGTCTTCTACAGCCCGAGACGAATCATGTTACTTTTCGTTTGCGTGTGTTGAATGATGTAACTCTTCAAAAGCACGGAATGAATCGTGTTTGTTTTCGTCGAAGGATCGTGAATCATGCTAGTCTTCGTAAACAGGTGTGACCGATGTTAGTTTTCGTCAGCTCTCGAATCGTGTTAGTCTTCGTGGAGGTATCGATATCATTTGTAAATAATAAGCCCATTGAGTCAAGTTTGTTATTATAACAGGTTACACAAAAATTGAAAATTGTCTATTAGGCTAAATTTTCATAGAAATAGCAATAAATGGCATTTATCTGCTAAACTATTAATGCTAAAAAAAAACCGCTGCCAATTTATTGGCACAAAGTTTTCTCTTTCTCCTTTTTTACACACACATTCATTAACTTTTTTTTTCTCGATCCAATAACTTTATGATTTAAGAAATATGATCTTCGAGATCTTTAACCATAAAATATTCTGAAACAATGTTCACCTGAACAAAAAAAAAAAAAAATCTATTTTTAAAAATCGATCAAATAAAAAAAAATCTTTATAAAATTTTATGATTTTCAAGATTTTCTGCCACATAATATTCTTAAACAACGCGGAAAAAACACTAATAAAAACGATTTTCCGAAATTGATACGATCAAAATAATAAAAAAATAAAAAATGGATGAACTTAAAATTTTTTTTCAGTAATGATTGGTATAAAAAACCAAAAAAATTTGCACAATATATATCATAAAATATCCTAAGACAAAGATAAAAATCTGTCAAAGAAATACTGAGATATGACCGATGCCACGCATTCCCCATTCACACTCACTCACACCCATCTACTAAACATTTTTAATTCTATTTTGATACTTTTTTTAGTGTATAACTAAATAATTTTTCAGACTTTTTTTATCGTAAATTATCCTCAAATACGATAAATGTCAGTGAAACCTATTTTTTCTAAAATATCGGGTTTTGAAAATGATGAAACTCAAAATAAAAAAACAATGAACACATCATACCTCCATAGAATTTGAGACTCCGGAAACCCGACCGAACACTTTCATAGATAAAAAACTTTCAGAAAATCGCAGAATTACTGACAGTTTATCATGTAACAATCGATTAGCCAATTAAATAATGCTAAAATCGATATATTTACTTCAGCAATAGATAGTTTCACCTACTTAAGAAATTTGAAACTCTAGAAACCTAACCTTAATTTTTTTAGGTAAAAAACTTGAAAAAATTTTTGAAATTTCTAATTTTTTTGCATGTAACAATCGATAAGCAACACAAATAATGCTAAAATCGATATAATTACTTAGGCAATACATAATTACACCTACTAAAGAAATTCGAGACTATGAAAACCCGACCTAACACTTTCATAAGTAAAAAACTTTCAGAAAATCACAAAATTACTGACATTTTATCATGTAACAATCGATTAGCTACTTAAATAATGCTACAATGGATATAATTACTTCAGCAGTACATAATTACACCTACTGAAAAAATTTACGATTTCGGAAACCTAACCTTAATTTTTAATAGGTGTAAAACTTTTAAAAATTCCCGAAATCTCTTTTTTTTTTTAAATGTAATAATCGATTAACCACTTAAATAACGCTACAATCGATATCTTTACTTAGGCGATGGATAATTTCACCTACTTGAGAAATTTAATACTCCAGAAAACTAACCTCAATTTTTTTTAGGTTAAAAACTATTGAAATTCCCGAAATTTCTTATTTTTTTTTGCTTATAACAATAAATTAGCCACTTAAATAATGCTAAAATCAAAATAATTACTTAAACAATGCATAATTACACTTACTGGAGAAATATGAGGCTCCGGTAACATAACAATAATTTTTTATAGCTGAAAAACTTATAAAAATTCTCGATATTTTTTATTTTTTTATAGGTAAAAAACTTTTAAGAATTCACGAAATTTCTTTTTTTTTGCATGTAACAATCGATTAGCCACTTAAATAATGCTGAAATAATATAATTACTTAGGCAATGCAAAAGAACACTTACTGAAGAAATATGGGACTCCGTAAACCAAACCTCAATTTTTTATATTGAAAAACTATTAAAATTCTCGAAATTTCTTTTTTTTTGCATGTAACAATCGATGAGCCACTTAAATAATGCTAAAATCGATATATTTACTTGGGCAATACATAATTACACCAACTGAAGAAATTTGAGACTCCGGAAACATAACCTTATTTTTTTATAGGTGAAAAACTTTTAAGAATTCCTGGAAATTTTTTTTTTTTGCATGTCACAATCGATTAGCCACTCAAATAACGCTACAATCGATATAATGACTAGGGCAGTACATAATTACACTTACTAAAGAAATTTACGATTTCGGAAACTTAACCTTAATTTTTAATAGGTAAAAACTTTCAAATATTCCCTAAATCTCTTTTTTTTTTTCTAATGTTATAATCAATTAGCCACTTAAATAATGCTAAAATCAATATAATTAATTGAGCAATGCATAATTAGACCTACTGAAAGAATGTAAGACTCCAGAAACCCGACCTAACACTTTTATAGGTAAAAAACTTTAAAAAATCGCAGGATTACTGACGGTTCATCATGTCACAATCGATTAGCCACCTAAATAACGCTACAATCGATATAATTACTCAGTCAGTACATAATTACACCTTCTGAGAAAATTTAATACTCCGTAAACCGAACGTTAATTTTTATAGGTGAAAAACTTTTTTAAATTTCCGAAATTGCTTATTTATTTGCATGTAACAATCGATTAACCACTCAAATAATGCTAAAATCAATATAATTTATTTGGCAATGCATAATTACACTTACTTTAGAAGCTTAAGATTCCGAAAACGAAACCTCAATTTTTTATAGTGTTTAAACTTTTGAAAATTTCTAAAAATTCTTATTTTTTTTTTCATGTCACAATCGGTTAAATACTTAAATAACTCTACAATCGATGTAATTACTTAGGCAATAGATGGTTTCACCTACTTAAGAAATTTGACACTCCGGGAACCTAACTTTAATTTTTATAGCCGACAAACTTTTAAAATTTTTCGAAATTTCTAATTTTTTTGCATGTAACAATCGATAAGCCACATAAATAATGCTAAAATCGATATAATTACTTAGGCAATACATAAGTACACCTACTGAAAAAATTCGAGACTATGAAAACCCGACCAAACACTTTCATAAGTAAAAAACTTTCAGAAAATCGCAAAATTTCTGACATTTTATCATGCAACAGTCGATCAGCTACTGAAATCATGCTACAATGGATATAATTACTTTAGCAGAACATAATTACACCGACTGAAGAAATTTACAATTTCGGAAACCTAACCTTAATTTTTAATAGGTGAAAAACTTAAAAATTACCGAAATCTCTCTTTTTTTACAATGTAATAATTGTTTAGCCACTTAAATAACGCTACAATCGATATATTTACTTAGGCGATGGATAATTTTACCTACTTGAGAAATTTAATACTCCGGAAACCTAACCTCAATTTTTTTTAGGTTAAAAACTATTAAAATTCCCAAAATTTCTTATTTTTTTTGCTTGTAACAATAAATTAGCTACTCAAATAATGCTAAAATCAAAATAATTACTTAGGCAATGCATGATTACACTTACTCAAGAAATATAAGGCTCCGGTAACATAACATTAATTTTTTATAGCTGAAAAACTTTCAAAAATTCTCGAAATTTTTTATTTTTTTATAGGTAAAAAACTTTTAAAAATTTCCGAAATTTCTTTTTTTTCGCATGTAACGATCGATTAGCCACTTGAATAATGCTGAAATAATAGAATTACTTAGGCAATGCATAATTACACTCACTGAAGAAATATGAGACTCCGGAAACCAAACCTCAATTTTTTATATTGAAAAACTATTAATATTCTCGAAATTTCTTTTTTTTTGCATGATACAATCGATGAGCCACTTAAATAATGCTAAAATCGATATATTTACTTGGGCAATACATAATTACCGAAAAAATTCTTTTAAGAATTCTTGAAAATTCTTTTTTGTTGCACGTCACAATCGATTAGCCATTTGAATAACGCTACAATCGATATAATGACTTAGGCAGTACATAATTACACTTACTAAAAAAATTTACGATTTCAGAAACCTAACCTTAATTTTTAATAGGTGAAAAACTTTTAAATATTCCTAAAATGTCTTTTTTCTTCTAATGTAATAATCGATTTGCCACTTAAATAATTTTATAATCGATAAAATTACTTAGGCATTGCATAATTACACTTATTGGAGAAATTTAAGACTCCGGAAACCTAACCTTCATTTGTTATAAGTGAAAAACTTTTAAAAATACCCGAAATTTCTTATTTTTTTGCATGTTACTATCGATAAGCTACTTAAATAATGCTTTTATCGATATAATAACTTAAGCATTCGATAGTTACACCTACTGAAGAAATTTGAGACTCCGAAAACCTAACCCCAATTTTTTATCAGTGAAAAAAATTCAAAAATCCTTAAAAGTTTTTGTTTTTTGCATGTAACAATCGACTAGAGACTTAAGTAACGCTGCAATCAATATAATTTTCTTAGGCAGTACATAATTTAACCTTCTGAGGAAATTTAATACTCAAGAAACTTAACCTCAATTTTTTTTTAGGTGGAAAACTATTAAAATACTCGAAATTTCTTTTTTTTGCATGTATAAAACAATAAGCCATCTACATAACGCTTCAATCGATATAATTACTTAAGCAAAACATAATTACACCTAATGAGGAAATTTGAGACTCCGGATACCTAACCTCAATCTTTTATAGTTGAAAAACTTTTAAAAATCCCTGAAAATTTTTATTTTTTTTAATGTAACCATCGATTAGCCACTTTAATAACGCTACAATTTATATAGTTACTTAGGCAGTGCATAATTACACTTTCTCAAGAAATTTAAGACTCCGGATACCTAACCTTAATTTATTTCGGTGGAAAACCATTAAAATACCCAAAATTTCTTATTTTTTTTGCATGTAACAAACGATAAGCCACCTAAATAACGCTACAATCAATATAATTACTCTGGCAGTACATAATTACACCTTCTGAGGAAATTTGAGACTCCAGAAACCTAACCTTGATTTTTTATTGGTGAAAAACTTTTTAAAGTTCCCGAAAATCCTTTTTTTTTTTGCACATAACAATCGATTAGCCACTTCAATAATGCTTTTACCGATATAACCACGTATGCAATGCATAAGTACACTTACTGGAGAAATTTGAGACTCCAGAAATCCGACCTTATCCATTCATAGGTAAAAAAAATTCAGAAAATCGCAAAATTACTGACATTTTATCATGTCACAATCGATTAGCCACTTAAATAATGCTGAAATCGATATATTCACTTAAGCAATAGATAGTTTTACCTACTTAAGAAATTTGAAACTCCGGAAACCTAACCTTCAATTATCATAGGTCAAAAACTTTCAAAAATTCCTGAAAATTCTCATTTTTTTGCATGTCATAATAGATTAGCCACTTAAATAACGCTACAATCGATATAATTACTTAGCCAGTACATAATTTCACTTTCTGAAGAAATTTAAGACTCCGAAAACCTAACCTCAATTTTTTATAGGTGAAAAACTATTTAAATTTCCGAAATTCCTTATTTTTTTTGCCTGTAACAATTTATTAGCCACTTAAATAATGCTAAAATCGATATATTTACTTAAGCAATAGATAATTTCACCTACTCAAGAAATTTAATACTCCGCAAACGTAACCTCAATTTGTTTTTAGGTGAAAAACTATTAGAATACTTAAAATTTCTTTTTTTTTGCATGTAACAAACGAAAGCCATCTAAATAACGCTTTAATCGATATAATTACTTAGGCAGTACATAGTTACCCCTTCTTAAAAAATTTAACACTCCGGAAACCTAACTTTAAATTTTTGTAGGTAAAAAACATTCAAGAATACCCAAAAATTCTTATTTTTTTGAACTTAACTTTCGATTAGCCACTTAAATAATGTTTATATCGATATAATTACGTGGGCAATGCATAATCACGCCTACTGGAAGAATTTTATACTCCGGAAACCCGATCTAACACTTTCATAGGTAAAAACTTTCAGAAAATCGCAGAATTACTGAAAGTTTATCATGTAACAATCGATAAGCCACTTAAATAATGCTACAATCTATAGAATTTCCTTGTGCAGTACATAATTACACCTTATGAAGAACTTTAAGACTTTGGAAACCTAACCTTAATTTGTTATATGTGAAAAACTATTGAAATTCCCGAAATTCCTTATTTTTTTTGCCTGTAATAATTCATTAGCCACTTGAATAATGCTTAAATCGATATATTTACTTAGGCAATAGATAATTTTACTTACTTAAGAAATTTAATACTCCGAAAAACTAACCTCAATTTTTTTAGGTTTTAAAACTATCAAAATACTCGAAATTTATTTTATTTTTTCATGTAACAAACAATAAGCCATCTAAATAACGCTTCAATCGATATAATTACTTAGGCAGTACATAATTACACTTACTGAAGAAATTTGAGATTCTGGAAACCTAAGCTCAATTTTTTATAAGTGAAAAACTTTTAAAAATTCCTGATAATTCTTATTTTTCTTTGCATGTCACAATCAATTAGCTAATTAGATAACTTTACAACCGATGTAATTACTCAAGCAGTATATTAATACACCTACTGAAGTAATTTAAGTCTCCGGAAACCTAACCTTGATTTTTTATAGTTTAAAATCTACTAAAATTCCCAAAATTTCTTATTTTTATTGCATGTAACAAGCAATTAGCAACTTAAACATCGCTACGAACGATACAATTACATAAGCAGTACATAATTACACTACCTAAAGAAATTTAAGACTCTGGAAACCTAACTTCAATATTTTATAGGTGAAAAACTAATGAAATTCCTGAAATTTCTTATTTTTGTTGCTTGTAACTATCGATTAGCCACTTGAATAATGCTAAAATCGATATATTTACTTAGGCAATAGATAGTTTCACCTACTTAAGAAATTTGAAACTCCGGAAACCTAACCTGCATCTATTATAGGTCAAAAACTTTCAAAAATTCCTCAAAATTCTTATTTTTTTGCATGTCATAATACATTAGCCACTTAAATAACGCTACAATCGATATAATTACTTAGCCAGTACATAATTTCACTTTCTGAAGAAATTTAAGACTCCGGAAACCTAACCTTAATTTTTTATGGGTTGTAAAACTATTAAAATTCCCAAAATTTCTTATTTTTTTGCATGTAACATATCATTAGCTACTTGAATAATGCTAAAATCGATATATTTACTGAAGCAATAAATAATTACACCTACTTAAGAAATTTAATACTCCGGAAACCCAACCTTAATTTTTTTTTAGGTGGGAAACTATTATAATACCCGAAATTTCTTATTTTCTTTACATGTCACAAACGATTATCCACCTAAATAACGCTACAATTGATATAATTACTTAGGCAGTACATAATTACACTTACAGAAGAAATTAGATGTTTCGGAAACCTAACCTTAATTTTTAATAGGTGGAAAACTAATAAAATTCCCATAATTTCTTTTTTTTTGCTTGTAACAATCGATTAGTCACTCAAATAATGCTAAAATCGATATATTTACCAAAGCAATACATAATTTCACCTAATAAGAAAATTTTTAGACTCCGAAAACATATACTAAATTTTCCATAGGTGGAAAACTTCAAAATTTCTGAAAATTCTTATTGTGTTGATTGTAACGATTGAATAGCCACTTGAATAATGCTACAATTGATATAATTACTTGAGAAATGCATAATCAGACCTACTGGAAAAATTCAAGACTCCGGAAACCTAGACTCAATTTTTTGCAGGTGAAAAACTTTTAAATATCCCCAAAAATTCTTATTTTTATGCATGTAACAATCGATGACCAACTTGAATAATGCCAAAATCGAAATAATTACTTAGGCAATGCATAATTACACCTACTGAAAAAATTTGAGTCTATAGAAACCCGACCTTACATTTTCATAAGTAAAAAACTTTCAGAAAATCGCGAAAATGCTGACATTTTATCATGTAACAATTGTTAACAACTTTAGTAATTCTACATTTGATATAATTACTTGGGTTATACATATTTTTACCTACTGAAAAAATTTGAGACTCTGGAAACCCGACCTAACACTTTCATAGGTAAAAAACTTTCAGAAAATCGCAGAATTACTAACTGTTTATTATGTAACAATCGATTTGCCACTTTAATTATGCTACAATCAATAGAATTTCCTTAGGCAGTACATAATTACACTTACTGAAGAAATTTAAGACTCTGGATACCTAACCTCAATTTTTATAGGTGAAAAACTCTTAAAATTCCCGAAATTTATTATATTTTTTGCTTGTAACAATTGATAAGCCACTTAAATTATGCTAAAATCGATATTTTTACTTAGTATATAAATAATTTTACCTACTGAAAAAATTTAAAACTCCGGAAACATAACCTCAATTTTTTATAGGTATAAAAACTTTTAAAAATCCTTAAAAGTCCTTTTTTTTTGCATGTAACAATTGACCAGCCACTTAAATAACGCTACAATCGATATAATTGCTTAGGCAGTATATAATTACACCTACTCAAGGAATTTAAGACTCCGGAAACCTAACCTCAAATTTTTATAGGTGAAAAACTATTAATATTCCCGAAATTTCTTATTTTTTCTGCAAGTTACAATCGATTAGCCACTTAAATAATGATATAATCGATAAAATCATTTAGGCATTGCATAATTACACTTATTGGAGAAATTTAAGACTCTGGAAACCTAACTTTCATTTGTTATAAGTGAACAACTTTTAAAAATACCCGAAATTTTTTTTTTTTTTGTATGTAACTATCGATTAGCTACTTAAATAATGCTTAAATCGATATAATTACTTAGGCATTCGATAGTTACACCTACTGGAGAAATGTGAGACTCCAAAAACCTAACCCTAATTTTTTATTACCGAAAAACATTCAAAAATTCCCGAAAATTATTATTTTTTTGAATGTCACAATCGAATAGCCACTTGAATAACGCTACAATCAATATAATTACTTAGGCAGTACATAATTACACCTTCTTAAAAAATTTAAGACTCCGGAAACCTAACCTTAATTTTTTGAAGGTGAAAAACTTTTAAATATTCCCAAAAATTCTTATTTTTTTGCATGTAACAATCGATGAGCAACTTGAATAATGCTAAAATCGATATAATTACTCAGGCAATGCATAATTGAAGGCCCGGATGCAATAAGGGGACTACCGCTCGAAACGGAATATAAGTTCGCGACTATGGGGCCAAATTTAAAAACTCCTTAAATCGACGAAAAAAAAATTCTAGTTTATAGAGAATCACATCCTGCATCTTTTTTTTATTTATCACTTTTTGTAAAAAATAAGACTTTTCAAAATAATAATTAAAAACCGTACTTTTTACCAACTCTCATTTCAATGACTTTTTAAAACATACATCGCGATATCTCGGTAACCAATGGTCAAAACCGTTTGAAATTTTGTATGCAGCCGTCAA
>JAPYYV010025040.1:0-10352 GCA_030522625.1 Copidosoma aretas
ATCCGATCTTTTTGCACAAAAAACTTTATTAGGCTGGATTATCGCGGGAGGGCTTCATGGCAACTTTTTCAAAAATGTTTCTTATTGCAATTATACAGTACTAAAAACCGAGTGTATTCACGGCAACGAACAATTAAAAGAATTGGCACATATTATGACTAAGTTTTGGGAAATAGAAGAAGTCCCTCGCAAAAAAGATGTAAAGCGAGCAGAGGAAACATAAGTCGAAGATCATTATGTACAAAATACTACTCGTGATGCCAATAGGCGATTTGTTGTTCGTTTGCCTTTTCGCGAAGAGGAATTTGATTTTGGCAATTCAAAAACTATTGCGCTTCGGCAATTTTATTCTCTTGAACAACGATTAAACGCGAATCCTGAGCTTCGTAGCGAATATTTTCGTGTCATGCAAGATTATATAGATCAGGGGCATATGTCAATCGTCCAAGACAAAAGCGAGCAAGGTTATTTTATGCCACAACATCCAGTGTTTAAGCCATCCAGTTTTACCACTAAGGTACGAGCAGATTTTAACGCTTCATGTAACACTGATAAAGGTATTTCTCTTAATGATGCGCTTATAGTGGGGCCTACCATCCAAGATAAGCTTTTTAATCATCTGTTAAACTTCGAACGTACGCTTACGTCATGACGGGAGACATAGCGCAAATGTATCGACAGGTTTTGGTAGATCCTAGAGATCGAAAATATCAGCGTTTATTTTGGTATAACACCAATGGGCAAATTCAACCTTACGAGATGAATACACTTACTTTTGGAAATGCTTTAGCTGCTTTTCTAGCGATTAGGACTATTCAAAGATTAGCCGATGATGAAGGCGCGAAGTTTTCTCTGGCTCGTTCCGTTTTAAAACATCATTTTTACGTGGATGATCTTCTTACCGGTTCGAATTCTCTCGAAGAGATGCGACAAAAACGAGAACAAATTATTCATTTGCTAGCTCTCGCTGGATTCGACATGAGAAAATAGGTTTCAAATGATCCTTATATTTTTGACAATGCCGAAGAAAAAACATTTCACGAAGAACAAAACACAGAGTCTTTTTCTAATTCAAAGACGCTCGGAATCGTATGGAATTCGAAACGTGACGTGTTTGTTTTTTCAGTTAAACCTATGAATACGCAAAAAGACACTAAACGTTATATTCTCTCAGAAATCGCGAGAATTTTTGATCTGTTAGGTTTACTCGGGCCGGTGGTTTTCGCGGCAAAGGTTTTAATGCAAAAGTGTTGGCGCGCTAAGATCGGTTGGGATGAATCAGTCCCTAGTGAGTTACACACTTCCTGGACGATTTTTACTGATTAAATTGGTTCAATACAAGATTTTAGGATTGAATGAAAATTGGTAATTGATAAATTTGTCAAGGCTGACGTTATCGGTTTTTGCGATGCTAGTTAATTAGGTTATGGCGCTTGCCTTTATATCAGATCGGTCGACGTGACCGGTCAAGTTATGGTAATTCTTGCATGTTCCAAATCACGCGTATCACCTACTAAACGTTCATTTACCATTCCTCGTTTAGAATTATGCGGCGCTTCACTTCTTGCTAGACTATTCCGAGAATGTTAAGAAAGCTTTCAGTTTCCCATTCAAAATGTTACTTTCTGGTGCGCTTCTACCATTGTACTTCACAAACTTAAAAAATCACCTGGTGACCTTGACGTTTTTGATGCAAATAGGGTAGGGGAAATTCAAACGCTTGCCGATGCAATAGTATGGCAGCATGTACGGTCTGCCGACAATCCTGCCGATGCTTTGTCTCGCGGTCAAACACCTTTTGAATTCTAACACAATTCAAAATGGCTTTCTGGTTCCAATTGGCTAATAAAGCACGAGTCATCATGGCCTGAAAGCATCGTCATTATAATGCCTCACTCAATTCAACATAACACCTGCCTAACTACCGTCGCCCAGAGTAATATTCTTTCAAGATTCTCTGATTTAGCTCGTTTAATTAAATTCGTAGCTCGTAGTCTGCATTTCAAAATGGCAAATCGGTGTTTCGACGGAAAGTATATTAGCGTAGAAGAAAGACTAGAAGCGGAAAAAGTTCTTTTTCGACTCATACAAGCAGAACGTTTCTCGGCAGAAATAAAACTTGTAAGACAGGGTAAAATATCACGTTTAAAAGATCATAATCCTTTTCTCGATACAGACGGCATTTTAAGGGTGGGAGGATGGCTTCGAAATTCTTTGATCCCAAATGCTTATACGAATCCGATATTATTACCGTCCAAACATCCTGTTACCGACCTAATCAGAAGAAAAATGCACGTTATTCATAACCATACAGGAATACAATCCACTTTGAGTTTAATCAGGCATAAATATTGGATTTTGGACGGAAAAAATTAAGTGCGCAGAATAGTGCGAAATTGCATAACCTGTCTAAGACATAAACTTAACTTAATTAACGCTAAAATAGGCGATTTGTCAGAATCTCGAGTAAACTTTACTCCGGCATTTAGTAAAGTCGGGACTGATTTTTTCGGTCCAATCTTTATTAAGGAAAAGAAGTTTCGAAATCAAAATAAGGTAAAGGCTTACGGATGCGTTTTCATATGCATGAATTCAAAAGCTGTGCATATTGAAATTATTAGTGATCTCTCAACCGACGGTTTTCTCGGTGGTTTTAGGCGTTTTATAGCCCGCCGAGGAATTCCGAGTCATGTATTCTCGGACAACGGTTCCAATTACATCGGAGCAAAGAATCAGTTGAAAGATCTATACGATTTTTTGAAATCAAAAGACTTTCAACGTGACATGAACGAATATGCCGCGCAGAAAAATATTGTTTGACACTTTACTCCTCCTTTATCACCGCATTTTGGTGGTCTCTGGGAAGCAACAATTAAACTTTTTAAGCATCATTTGATCAGAGTCGTCGGTAATAAATTGCTTACTTTCGAAGAATATAATACATTAGCTACCGAAATTGAAGGCATTTTAAATTCTCGGCCTATTTGTTCTTTGTCATCAGACCCAAACGATCTGCAAGCTCTTACTCCAGCACACTTATTAATAGGCAGGCCTATTACTTTGTTACCCACTCATGATTTCGTTGACATTTCAGAAAATCGGTTGTCTCCTTGGAACTTCATTTCGAGAGCAAGAAAAGATTTTTGGAAGCGATGGTATACCGAATATTTTAATGAACTTCAGAAGAGACAAAAGTGGCAAGGAGAGAAAGGAGAGATAATATTGAATTCTGTTGTATTTTTAATGAATAAAAATGTTGATTGCGCTGATTGGAGGCTGGGTGTGGTTGTTGGGATTCACCCTGGAGGTGATGGCGTGGTGCGTGTGGCTACAGTAAAAACTATTACCGGAACATATAAGAGGAATATCACGAAACTTTGTCCTTTACCGAACAAAGAAGATTTAAATTCTTAATGGAATTTTTAGTATTTCTTATGGCTTCACATAAGAATTTTTTCTTTATTTGATCAAATATCTGTTGAAAGTCACTAAAATTAAAGTTTTCGTTTTGTAACTTTTCTAATTTTATTGTTACTTGAATCAGAATTGAAAGTACTTTGTATATTTATGATTATAGTCAGATAAATAATCTTATTTGTTACTGACATTTATGTTAGCATTTGATTAATATGTATCATAAGTACACATAAAACCATCTATCATCACCTGTATTATATCAATAGACAAAAACTCTTCGCTCATCCTTTCATTTCGCGAACGCCGTAGAGTATGTTTTGTGGAT
Organism: Copidosoma aretas; assembly: GCA_030522625.1. Classification (NCBI taxonomy): domain Eukaryota; kingdom Metazoa; phylum Arthropoda; class Insecta; order Hymenoptera; family Encyrtidae; genus Copidosoma; species Copidosoma aretas. The sequence continues at coordinate 3,743 of JAPYYV010025040.1, forward strand.
TAGTAGAAACACTTGAATTAGTCAGACGCCTTGACTTTTCGTTCGATGCTATATTCAGCTTAGAAAAAGATTACAATCGCTCTTCTCTTCACTTTCTTCTCGAAAGCTCGAGCTGGCGCTTCTGTCCCGTTTATTTAAAAAAGATATAATCTGCGACAACATCACGACATCCGATTGTTTTTTTGTAAATCTCTTACATCTCCCTCGAGACGAAACATTAACGTATCGACAAAAACGCGGATCTGCCTGGCCAGCTCCCAGAGATTTTGAGCAGCGGCTCAACATAACCAACTTTCCCCCTCGGGAAAAGTTTCATCCTTCATCTGATGAAAAGGTATTTGAATATTTAGCACCATAATACTCAACAAACTTATTCATCACATTTAAACACAAACATCCTTCAATCGTCAAATGTAGATGGTTTCGTTTTAATAAATCTGGTTTTTTACCAAATGGCTTTTTCCTGTCAACGCTGTTTCTTTTCATTGTGTACTATATGTAAGTGATATTTATTTATGTAAGCTTGAATCCAAAGAGTGACGCCTGACCCCTGGGGTCTTACTCTCTTTGCGACACAAACATACTTTTATATAAAATGATTTTTACCCCATCTAGTAACCCTTGAAATTTGCATCGCATGCAGCAGGTTAAAAATCTTATGATTGAGGTTACGTTAATATTTCTTAAATAATTTATTTTATCAATATATATTATTAAACTCGCTGTGCCCCGGGTCACTGGGTTTAAAAGCGGGGGATCTATGATATGCTGTTATTTTTATAATAAATAATTTAATTATTATATCATTGACCTACTGTCCTCCGGGTTACTGGGTTTTAAATCTTAGGATTTAGGTTAGGTTGTTGTTAATTGAATAACTTATTCAATTATTGCATTATTAAATTCGCTGTCCTTCAAATGACTTGGTTAAAAGCTTGGGATTTAGAATATGTTGTTTTTTCATCAATGATTTATTTCATTATTATATCATCAAACTCGCTGCCCCCGGGTTACTAGGTCAAGCAGCTTGGGTATGGGTTATGTTGTTTCTTATTTAATAATGTATTAATCACTATATTATTAAACTCGCTGTCCTCCGGGTTACTGGGTTAAAAAGCTTGGGATTTAGGCTATGTTGTTATTTATTTATTAATTTATTTAATCATTATATTATTAAACTCGCTGTGTCCGGGGTCACTGGGTTCAAAAGCGTGGGATTTATGTTGTGTTATCATTTTTATAACAAATAATTTGATTATTATATTATTGAGCCACTGTTCCCCGGGTTACTGGGTTAAAAAGCTGGATATTTAGGTTATCTTATTATTTTTATGATAGTTAATTTGATTATCATATCATTGACCCACTGTCTCCCGGGTTACTGGATTCAAAAGCTTGGGATTTGTGTTACTGAATTTTTGCGATTCGCCCATATAGCTAAAATCTTATTTAAATTCAAAACACGGCGAGTTGGCATAGTTTTCGTCTGAATGTGGCAGGTTGGCATCGTTTTGGTCCGAACGTGACGAGTTGGAATAGGCTACATCCGAACGTGGCGAGTTGGCAGCGTTTTCGTCTGAGAATTTGAATTTGACTTCACGTTTTCCGAGCGCGGCAGATTGGCATTGTTTTCGTCCGGCATCGGGAACTGGCATAGCCTTCTTCTGGGGCGTCGCTTTATTCTTAAGAGTTGACTAAGTATTTAATGCAGAAATTTCTGTACAAGCTGCTAATTCAAAAGAGTCGTTTGTTGGAGGACAAGGTTTTACTCGCTTAAGTGTTACAACTAAGTGCAACACATGTGCTTATATGAAAAATGAAGTAATATATCATTCACGTTGTCATAACTCATTAGATACAAGTTAGATTAGGAGCCGTCCCACGGGCACGGATGTCACAGTGCCCTTTTCACAGCTCACATGAATAAAACACATCTTGTTAGTGTTTAATGCAGTGAATTACAAAATTTTTGTAATTGAAAGAACGTAAAACAAACGCGAGATTATCAATGTGCTGAATATTTCTTTTAGTAATTGTAATTATCATTAGTACTAGGCTCCGTCACTTGTTGTTACGGTGCCCTAGAGGTAAACTCCCTTAATGATATGTCTACTAAATTATTTGCTAAAGAAAATATTTACAACGATGATTGTTTGTATCTTTATTTTTTTTAAATCAACAGAAATCTTTTAATATTATGTAAATTAAAATACGGGTATATTTCAAGCATGAACCCACCGTAGAAAAAGGGTAAGAAGAAGATTACGTAATTTATCATCAATTGGAATCGTAAAGATATCTATATACAAGTACAGATAGTGACTAAGATTTGAATATTCATCAAATAAGCAATATATTTATGAATTATTAATTAAAAAAAAAAACGAAAACTCGGTTAGCATAACTGCTTCCCTTCGTTTGATGATCTTTAATGTTAAAAGATCTAAACAATAGTTTAGATCTCCAAAAAAACGTATTCAGATCAAAATAACTGAAAGTCGATCCAGCTACTGTAAGTGTATAAGTGTATATATAAGGTAAATTCAGGTGTACCGGGACAAAGCGAAAACCTTAAGGTGAATCGGGACAGTAGTAGAAAAACGCTTTAATAAACGATATAAAGCTGTTTGAGACAAGAAAAAAATTTCAATAAATAAATAAGATATGTTTGATTAATATCTGAATAAGTAATTGACTTCAAACAATAAGTTACACAAGAAAAAATAAAAAGTTTATTGAAGTCAAGATACGCCGTGACGATGGTAGTAAGAATGGGCATTCATTGATGAAAATCATGACAATAGTATTTATGTTATAACTTTTGTATTTTACATAGAAATGTGGAACTATTATTATCAACATATAATATGACATTAGGAAAATACGTTTACGATGGATATAGTTTAAAAAATATTCATTTGTTTGTAAAATGCGTGTCCCGATTTACCTTAAGAAATCAATTGTGTTAAGCTGTAACGGGACAGGGTGGTCCGATTTACCTTATCATAATGTAACCATTCAGCAGTAACGGGACAGGCCTGAACGATTTGTTGTCACCAAAAGTTTTATCCTCGCTCTGTCACATAAAATAACTTAATAATTTACTTTCTCTATTGGAGTATCCATCATATTTTAAGAGATTTCAGCTATGAACATTTGTTAAGTTGATTTGTTAGTGCAGAGTAATGTAGTGCGGAATTGAAAACTTTGATTGTAGCAATCAGTATTGAGTAAGTTGATTGAAACACTAGCATTATAAACTTATTTGACATACAAATTGATATTTATTTATTTTATAACAATATTGAACTGTTATACACAGTCATTATCGTTGTAGATTTAAAAAAATGCCAAAAGTTAAGAAATCTAAGAATGTTTGTTCAAAAAAAGCTGGCAATCAGAAAGATAGAACTAGACGGAAAAACTCCGGACAAGTAAAGAAACCAGGAATATCTAGAAAACAGGGAACAAACACAGAAAAGGAAAAAAAATACACAGTGGAGCATATAACAAATGCACTGAACGCTATTAGCCAAGGAATGACACTGAGAGAAGCCTCTTCTCATTTTAAGATACCAAAATCTACTCTATTTACAAAAGTAAATAATCATACGTCTCTGGATTGTAAAAAAGGCTTCACAACCATTTTTTCTGAAATTGAGGAATCAGAAATAGTTCCTTGGATTTTTTATTGTGCACAAGCTGGATTTCCTGTGACGAAGGATGTACTTTTGGATACCCTTCAAAAATTTATAGTTCAGAACAAGAGGAAGACCCCTTTTAAAAATAACACACCAGATTATTACTAAGAAAAACTTAAAGGTATTAAAGAAAAAGAGCTCATGATGTATAAGAGTTTTCAAGAAAAAAAGAAACAATTAACTACTAGTAAAAAGAAATCTTTGAAAAAATAGAACAAACTAAAAAGTCTTTGAAGTCAGAAGTAGACAAGTAAAATCAAATAAAATTACAAGAGAATATTGAAAATCTAAATCTTGAGCTGAAAAATTTCAGTTGATTTGCACTTGCATGAAATGGAAGTTTTACAGAAAAAACTCGAGATTAAACAAGAGATCTCCTAATGAAAATGGAACAATCATAAAATAACTGTTTACAGTATCTAATGTAATTTATATTATGCCTAAAGTTTTAATGTTACATTGTGTATGGAATGGTTTATGAATGCTTTTCATAAAATATATTATTATTAAAGTTATTATTATTGAACAATTTTCAAAGGATATACCGTTTATCCCACGACGACTTTATCAATCTACTCTAATAAGAATATGAATTTTACGTTTGTCCCGATACAGCTTAATCGGTGTCCAGATTTACCTTAAATCATCTGCAAGCCTGTCCCGATACAGCTTGAAAAAATTTAATTTAATAATATTCCTTTCTCAATATAACTACATTAATTAATGGAAATTTTTTCACAATCAACATAGAAATATGCAAATTTATTGAAAATATTATTACTTCATTTAAATGTGAGGTATTTTTTTTTGTGAAGGTAAAATTTTATACCTATCTAAAGTGTCCCGATACACCTGAATTTATCTTATATAAAATTGTTCATATCTTAGGATTTTCTCGAACGTTTTTTGATAAACCTTGGCTGATACTTAACGTTGATACAGAATATATGCGTTAAAAAATTTTAAAAATTATGATATGTAATACGGAAAAATGTTTTTTGATGAAAAAAACAGGCAGTCACCGAGGACTGACGAAAGAAGTAAAAGCTGGGACCCCTTAATTAGATTTATTCATTAATAAAGAGTTCATTAATAAATTTACCTCTTATACGTACACACATACCCACGTACTAATACGTATATATACGTTCAGGTAGTTTTGTCTCACACATAATCTTTACTTATTCATTTATGTCGGTCGCTATTCTTCTGTTACATTTTTCTCTTCAGAGTTTTTCCTTTAAGTCACAAGAGATATCTTCGTTCGCAGTTCATAAATGCAGTGATTTTTCATTTTTTTCCGTAATTCTATCTTTTTTTCCGTCAAGTAAATTCAATTAATTTACAGAAAAAAGTAATTTCTCTGTTTAGTGAAATTCGTGGTGGTTAAATTTGTAAAGTTAGTGGGTCTATTTGAATAGTATTCTTGTATCCTATTTTTATTCTATTTATTTATCGCGGTGTTCCCACATTATATCATCATTAATCAATCAGTTGGCTTCGTTGAGAAACGCAGCAGCGTAGTGACGCATCCAACAGGATAGCTAGACTATACTTGCTACAAAACAGTACAATTAAATCGATTGTGAGAATTAAAAAAAAAAAACACAATGTAGGCGGATGATTGAAAATGGACAATACAGTTCTTTTAATACTCCGTAAGATATAATTATTGAGGAAATCAAATATAAATTTGATATCAAAAACTCGCTTTTTGGACATGAAAAATCACCATTACTACCTTAATAAGGTAAGAAACTCGAATTTTGTTCGAAACCCCCTTAAAGATATAAAACCAAACATTTTATACCCTGGATAATTAAAATCGGTTGGAGGATTTCTGAGATGTAACTGATTACACACACACACACACACACACACACACACACACACACACACACACACACACACACACACGTACACAGAGAGAGACACACACGCATACACACAAACACACACTCACACCTATACACACACACCTATACACACGCACACGCATACACACGCATACACAGACATTTTTTAGATAAAGTATTTTCATTCCAAACACTATAAAAAACATTACTGACATATTTTGAAGAAAATATTTTTTTCTACCGATACAAAGCTTTCTCTATGAGTAAGCAATAATTTAAGTTTACTATGAAATAACTGCAATCGGTCTGAAGTTCATTTTGAGATTTCAATTCACAATTCAATTTATTGCAATAAATTGTTTTATTATGTTCGACTCAATGAGAAAAATGTGGTGTCCCTTAAAGGTCGATCATACAAAATACAACGTAAATATCATAAAAATTTCGATATCATATACTTTATAGTATATTATATATGCACATGGTAAGGAGATTACCGAGGCACGGGGTGAGCGGGAGCCTTGTTAAGCCTACCAGCTTGTGATCGTGACTGTTCTAGTATTTTCTGTCTGATCACCTTTAATCACGCGTTTATAAGTACGAGAGCTACCTCACGGCCGATAGCAGACCAACTGGTTTAAGGCTTACCGACGTCCAGCTCATTGCTACACAGTTGTTGCATCCATAAACGCCATACTTTATGGCAGCCCGCGCTGCTGAGAAGTTTTTCCGAATAGGCAATCCACGAGAAATGTTTATTGGTTTTTAATGAATAATTATGTGTCAAGAATTTCTTTTTGACGTGTATGGATTTAGGATTTATTGCTGAGAACGCCGATGACGGCGGTTAAAGTGTTATCGACGGTCCCTACACTGAGAGAGAATTGGAGGGGACTCTCTCTTGTATACAGTAGCGCCGCTCCTCCACAGGTTTGGTAGAGCAGATCTGCCACCTTAGGCGAGCGGCTGCTCTAGAAAACCAAGCAACAGCTCTCCTAGTCGACTGGAGGGAAATAGCCTCCAGTATCGGGAGCCCTGTTCCTTGAGTCCGAA
>JAPYYV010025045.1:0-10436 GCA_030522625.1 Copidosoma aretas
CCCCCCCCCCCCCGCGCGCGGGCCCGGCGTTGGGTGTGGGGTGGGTGTGGGGGGGGGGGGGGGGGGGGGGGGGGGGGGGGGGGGGGGGGGGGGGGGGGGGGGGGGGGGGGGGCGATATTGCAAGGATTGACTGATTGCTGGTTTGTGGTATCATTTGCTAAACTTTTATTTTTTGGTTTTAGGGCTCTTGGGGGGGGGGGGGTGATCGCCCCCATCGCCCCCCCCGCCTGGATCCACCCCTGCTGTTGCAGCTAGTTTGCTGTCAGTTTGCTAGAAAACCAATAGAAACAGTTATGTCTTGGCTATTGGGGTAGAGCCTAGCTAGGTATTTTCTGTCTCCCTTTTTCCGATTAAGGTGGTTCTTTCATGACTCAAGAGTCAAAGGTGTGCCAATCGAAATGATTTTTATTAAAACTGCTTAAATTCAAATAAATATAGTGAATATTATTTATTGATCAAATTTAGGTACACACATAAAATTATAGATCATAGCGTTAAATATAAAAGTTTCTAGGAATGATTTTGTAAAATTTCGTTTAACCACAAAATATCAGAAGCCTATGATTTCAATATTTGAGTGACAACGTATGTCTGCGTTTTTATCAATATCTCTCGCTTGAGTCGGCGTATCTACATATTTTGAGATGCCATTCTGTTCAGAATTGCATAAGCTTTATTTGTGTTGGTTTTTTTAAATTTGTTTTCTTGAATGAATAAATAAGTAGACTACAACTTACGGTTAAAAAATGTTCAGTTGCCAGAAGAGCACATCAAGCACATGTTGTGAGTTCATTTATATTCATCACGGTAATATAAGGTTAATATAAAAAAAATTTATATTCATCATTTTCTTGCATTTGTATTTGTGAACTGCTTTTAAAATTTTTACGGAGTGCGTAGTAACTCGATAAACAATTCCTCTCAAATGCAATGTATTTTACTAATAATTATCAAGATACTGAGAGTAGCTCGTAAGTATCTCGCTACACTCATCATTTCGTAGGAATTTTTAGTGTCTTTTTCAATTTTTGCTTAAATTTGGGCGTTTCAAAAGGTATGTGGCGAGTTACTATCGAGCTACTGTCAGTAGCTCCATGATTAATAGTAAAAGACACTGCATTTAATGAAAATACATTAAACCACTGACGGTAGCTCGATAGTTACTCGCTATACTCACCATTTCGTAGTTCTTTTCAGTATCTTTTTCAATTTTTGCTCAAATTTTGGCATTTCAGAAGGTATGTGGCTTGTAACTAATGAGCTGTTAGTAGCTCGATGATTATTAGTAGAAGACATTGCATTTGATGAAACGGCGTGGGTGGCCCATGGTTCCTCAGTCGGGACGATGTTCCTTTTGCGTTTATAACGATGCATAACGAATTTTGAAGCAACTGACAACACGCGTGGTAAATACAAATACACGAATATAAATAGAATATGAAAATGATGAAAGCATCGAGTAGCCAACCACAACTCACAAGGTCAGTGCAATGGTGCCCGGTGCCCGGTGCGGGGAGAGACTATACCTAGTCGAGTCAAACTATAGATATGACTGATTCGGCGCTAACTTGCCCAGATAAACTTTAAAATTTTTTGAAACTAAAGTTGGTTAAAAAAATTGTTCTTTTAGTTGGTTGAAGCGATTTCACTACGAAGTTTTTCGTTTTATAGATTGGATATACGATATTTTACAATGGTAAATTTTAGTCAATTTTTGAAAAAACAAGTCTACCTTTGGTACGTGTAGGTATGTTGTGTTTCAGGTTGAAGTGTTGTTACATAGCTTAAGTAAAATCTGGAATCCAGCACTATCGATTAAAAAAAGTTCATCTAATTTCGTGCTACCGTTCGAAAGTTACAGCAGTTAAAGCGGAGACACGAAAATCGTTGAAAATGAGATTTTGTGGATATTTAATGAAAATCCTATGATACCTTTATAACGCTATAACCTCTAACCGGGCGTGAGAAATACGACAAAATATTTTTTAATCGATAGGGTTCCACTGTAGCTCATTTAGATCAAGTTGAGACCACCATAAATAGTGCACTACTTTTTTACTAGCGTTCACAATAGAACCACCGTTTACCGAAATATTTCGCGACAAAAGGCCAGTTTGATCAATTGCCGAGACACATGTCTGATATTTTAGCCTAACAGAGCTGGAAAAAATTTTTGTTGAAGATCCGAGACACAGAAGCGAAATGAGAGACACGTTGTGAATTGGGGGGACGGAAGAGGGGCGAAAAGAATATTTCGACTATGAATATATCGCACAGCTCGTAGACACAGTGTTAATTTCCTCTCCGCATGTACTATTCTCCTATAATTAGATTATTTTTTGTTTTTTGCAGTTTTTTATGATTTACATCTTTGAAAAACAAAATACGTAATAAGTCTACCAATCGTTTTAATTTCGTGGTATCATTAGAATTCATTCTAATTAAACAACTTAAAGAATGCTTATTAATATATACTATTAATTGTAATTATGCAATCAACAAAATTTTCCCATGAATATAACTTTTCTAATCATGTTCATATCATTAAGAGCTTAAGCCTTAAGCAATTTGTCGACCTTAAATAAGAACAGTCATAATACCATCAATACATCCATGTGTACATTTCAGGACCCATCTTTACCACATCGTCTATCATGAGCTCTGCAGCATTCATCTTTGATTGGTGCAGAATAATGATTCCTAGCGTGGAAATAATATTTGGTGGGAGCGAGAGGGTGAGGGAGGGGGGTTCAAGGTTGTTCACAATTCTCGATAGTATTAAATTATTTTTGTTTTCAATAATTTGTTATTTCAACTTGTTTTCGTTTGTTCTGCACATAAATGTATTTATTGATGTAAAATAATTTTCTCCAGTTTCACGTGCAAAATATAAATTGTGGATAGAAGCAGCTAACAACAGATAAACGCGAAAGTTATTATCACATCTTCCTAACTTTAAGCGCGGCGCGCGCAGTCGAGGTAAAAGTAATCACACTTAATAAAAACGCCTCCCCCCTCGTGTTCCTCGGAAGCAATTCAAGCAGTTACCCACAATGTACGGGGAATATCAAAGACAGGCGGATAGCAGAGTCAGTGCTCCGTTTCGCAAAACTTTCCAGCCCTTCACGCTCGCTTGCTCGCTTGTGCGTGTGTTTGAACCCCTTTCCGACGTGCGATCGTAAAGTTGGCCATCATTAAGCCGATTAAAAATCGTAAAAACCCCTCGCACCGCGGCGGTGCACAGGAGTTATCGAATGTTTAAATGCTTTCTTCGTTGGCTGGAAAATAAATCTTCGTTCTCTAATCGCATTACAAAATTTACTAATGCTCCTTTGATTGTACGATTTTTTACAAAGTACATCATTAAGCCACCACGTCATTATCAATGCGTTTTTGAAGTTATACTTCTATAGGCGCGTTATACAGGGGGTAAATTAACGATTTCAACATTCCCTCTCTCTTTCTAAAATGTGTAACGGAAGCGGTTTTGGAAATGTGTAACGGAAGTTACTGGTTCAATTCAATATACACCCAAAGTAAATTTTAATTTCTATTTTCTCTATTTTAAAATGTGTGACAAAAGTATATTTTAATTCTTCAATTCCTAAAAAAAAAAAAAACTCTCCACATGAGCCGAACACCGTATCCATCTACATTTTTTAAATAAAATTTTTTATTCATAAATATAATTTTACAATACATCACATTATACAAGATGTGGTGAATAATCCACTTACAGATATTGGGTATGAACAAAAAAAATTATGACTACATGGATTTTAAAGCTCGCAGTCTTATACAATATATCGTTTTATAAATAGTTTGCTCTAAGGCTCTGTTGTTTGTGGCTCTTGATAACTAATTTTAAGTAAGATTAGTTTGTAATATGACATATGCTGCTTAGAAGCAGTACGGCGAACCGGTCAAAAAATTTCTTTGAAAAAGGTCGGAGTACATTATTACGCTTCCAGTTCGGAGCTAAGAAAACAATAGAAAATAATTTTTCTAGGAGTAACAGTTTTTTTTTTTTTTTTTTTTTTTTTTTTTTTTTTTTTTTTTTTTTTTTTTTTTTTTTTTTTTTTTTTTTTTTTTTTTTTTTTTTTTTTTTTTTAGTATTATTTATGACCGCAATAATGAAATAATATGTTAAATAAATATACAGTGATTATCCAGGCTTATCCAACCACCAGTATTTTTCAGACTTAAAAAATTTATTTGTAATATCACACGTCGGAAGGACTGTATTGAATACTATTTTATACAATGTATTTTTACAGTCTACATGCTCATCACAAATAAATTTGTTGTTTGTTGCTGTTCTTTGTACATGATAAGATATAGGTATATTGTTTTTATCGGTAATTCTACCTGTTTTGTTTAAATATACAAAGGTTTCTGGTTGGATGTGGCCAGATAGGAGCGTTTGTCTTTGAAATTCGTCATTAGGATATGTAGAGCCAGTGATTAAATCATGATTTTTAATTTTATGAATATTTGCAAAATAGTCTCTTGTTAGTTTAATAATGAATGAGTCTATTCTCGGAATTTTTGCTATCTCATATAAGGCTTTGCAGCTGTAGTAAATTATATAATTCGTTTTCGGGTTTCTGTACAATCTAGTACAGGCTCTTAAACATTTCCTTTCGAAATTTCGAAGTTTTTCAATAACTGCTGGGCTAATATTAAACCATATTGGATATCCATAAGTTAACATTGGTCTTATAAGTAACATATAACAGATTATTTTTATTTTTGTGCTTAGATAACTACAGTAAAACAAGTTACTGTTTGCCATAAACGCTTTCTTTGCTTTTTCCAGCACCGTATCCATCCACCCACGAGCTATCCTTTTTAGGCAACTACTTTTACTGCCTCTTCTACTGTGTTTCATGACTTATTTTTAATTTGAAATTTTTATTCACTGTTTAGTAATTAACTAACCTTTTAAAGGGCGCGCTACGCGCGCCAAAGGATCGAAGGCTGTTCTCTAAACAGCCAATCACGTACATTCTAAACGTGTTCTTAATATGGCTGCGCCCTCTAAGCCACCTTCCTTTTAAGATAAGATGTGTTTTTATAATTATCGATGAATTAATTATTTTATTTACTTAATTAAATAATTTTTTTCGAAACTTTAAAAGCAAAGTTTTACATTATTTTACCGTACGTACAGGCATGGGAAAAGAGAGAGAGAGAGAGAGAGCCATACCCTTTTTTTCATTTTTGGTTAATTCATACGATGTTCTATGGATGAATTACTCGATTTTTATTGTCTTACTCTTTCAAAAATTAAAAAGATAAGCAACATAAGTGGATCGGTGACCGCCAAATAAGCGGAATCAGCCCATACCAGCCGAACCAAACGATAATATCCAAAAGGAGAAGCTAATCCGTAGCTTATATATACAGCATTATTAAAACCACTGCCCCCATAAGTGAACGTAGGAACATGGCAAGCAAGAAGAGGAGCGGGACTATTATGCTCCGGCATTCGATGATAAGGATCGCAATATGTTGGTTCGCGGATGAAATTCATGAACGGGTCGGTGTTACGTACCATCGTCAGAAAGGCAGGGGATGCCGAGTGCCATTATCCGGGACATATCTTTTATTTATTGGGGAGAAATTTTCTGGCCGTATTTACGTAGAGTATGGGCGGGGGTTAGGGGAAGGGGGGCAAGCATAAAAGGAGGAAGGAGAATAAGGAGTAGCATTGGAAGGAGGAGAGGAGCAAAGGTGAAGGAGACAGACGCTCGAGTAATCGCGCGGCGTTTATTTGTTTTGCAGAGGGATGGCGGGACTCGGTGCTCGGGACCTCGCGCCGGTTGCTGTCCAGCATCGGTGGGCTCTCGAGGGACGCATCGCCCTGCCCCACTGCGGTAAGTGTCCATCAGCGAGCTTGTATATTTTTATGTATAGATATATTTGCACACGATGCCGGCGCACCTATTCGCTCTCCTCGGTTCGCGCGCGTGTTTCTCCAACGTGTGTACACATCGGGTAGAACTAATACCGAGAAGTAGCAACGCACGGTGTACGGGAGGAGTGCCCTTCTTCCCTCGAGAACCACCACCGCCACTACGGCAGCTCCAATTACGAGATTACCGCGGGCTTGTTCTTCCTATTCTCCGTCTTTGCTGTTTCTTTCATTTCCTATCCCCCTCCGGACGCGTGCAAGCTCTACTTACAAGCCCGCTGCTCGTTTATCCTTAATTGATTTATTCATTCGCTATGAGTATTTATGCGCTCGTGTATACATTCGGTGCGGTCTCCCCCTCGACTGGCTCGACTTTCGGTCCGGGTGCTTGGTAATATCATTCTTACGGAGCCAGTGGCCGGCCGCAGGCCTTCCGGTGCACGGCTCGGTGAGTTATCGATTTCGAATTGTCGAGTTTGCATGACTGGGAGTGGATTTTTTATTTAATCGGGTTTACCGTCGTATGCTTTGCCTGTGGCTCAGCTGTTCAGCAATACATGAATTTTAATAACCGGTGTGTCAACGATGGTTTTGATTTTGCTTCGTAACAAGTATATCGTTGATCGAACGAAGCGGTTGCGATATTTTAAAATATGAATGTTTTAGTGGTCGCAATAGTGCAAGTCTTTACTGTACGGATATTGATATAATTCTTACGATATAAAATAGTTTCCAACTTCGGAAAGCTGATACTTGAAAACTATTTCACCAGACTTTTCAAGACTCTGTAATTAGTTCACTTTTAATATCAATTGTAACATTTTGTTTTTAAAAAAAAACCGTTTGAAACATTTAAAAGTTATGAACGATTCGGTATACAATTCTATTCCGAGTTAGACGTGCTCCCATCTCTCTTGTGTTAGAAGCTTGACATTAAATCCTTCACATCTCCAAGACTATACTACTGGGCTTCATCAAACTTGAGCTCACGATAAATAGTGATACGAAGTCAAACGCCAAATTTTAGGCGTACTGTAAAAAAAGTTTTTCGTCTTACTACTACCCTAATTACATTTTTATTATTCTACAGTATTTTTAGAGTCCATCGCAGTACAAACTAAATAATAATTAAAAATCAAACGCAATATATATGATAAAAATGAATATAATATTGAGATGTCTAGTTTTGTAACTATTTTTACATCTGCTACTCAAACAATAAATCTTTCTAAGATTGTATCTTTCATAACATCGTTTAGTAGAACTTCCCTTTTAGCTCAAGATACCTGTTTTTTGTAAAAATATTTTTACTATGATTATTATCATAAAGTATATTTTGCTCTGAATACCTAGAATTTTTCCGAACAAAATTTCTATAATGAATTTAAAGAGGTTCAGTGATTTTCTAAAAATGCAGAGAAAGCGGTGAAACTTTCTACTATGACTATTCAGAGTGTCAGGAAACTGTGTGAATTTTTTCAATATTTTCCACCACAAAATTTTTTATTGATAAAAAATAAGCTAGAACTTATTTCTGTCCTTAAGATATTATGTTTGAGCTGAAATTTTATCAATAAAAAAATTTGAGGTGCAAAGCTTTTAAAAAATTCACACATTTTCCTGACACTTTGAGTTAATCCGGGTTCAGGACTAAGGTGCCCGTGACCGATCGAGGTTGCAGGATCCACCCTGTTTTATTCTATGCATTTTGACCCTCTGAACACGATTTGCAAGGGTGGATTGCTTCAATTTTTATCTTTCAATTGTTATCAACAAATTTGTGTTAACTATTAAAACATGCGGTTTTTGCTCCAAAAATATTTTTTTATATTCTTCATGCAATTTCAAACATAAAGTTTGATATGAAGTACATTCGTAAACTGCTTGGATTCGGAGATAAAAATTCAACAAGTTCGAAAGATCGCGATTTTGACAATTTTGACTTGATATTACACAGTCATTTTTTGTCCTATAATGATGTATTATGGCCTTAATTGTTTCTCAAAGTATACAGTTTGAGATAAAAAAAGATTTCCATTCCTACTTTAATCAACAGTTGTGAAACAGAGAAAGAACGGAAGTGTGTTTTTCATGCTTGCGCACAACGTCGGTTGGTAATGTCGGTATTAGTTGGGTACTTGGAGTTTTCTACGTCGAATGTCTATTCAGACATTCAGCGATCCAGCAAACACATTTTTCCCAACTTTTAACAGTAGTATGACAAACCAGTAGTAATATTGCCAAAAGTTTTAAACAAATTTTCAAAGCATAAACAATTTAGTTACTTTAAAAAAAAAAAAAAAATTTCTTTTAGTAATAATCAGTGTTATGCAATTTTAATTGCTAGATCACTGACTGTCTGAATCGACATTCGACATGGAAAACTCAAAGTACCCAACTAATATCGACATTACCAACCGACGTTGTGCGCGAGCATGAAAAACACACATCCGTTTTTTCTCTGTAGCATAGCTGTTAATTGAAGTAGAACTGAAAATCTTTTTGTATCTCGAACTGTATACTTTGAGAAACAATTAAGGCCATAATACATCATTATAGGACAAAAAATGACTGAGTAATATCAAGTCGAAATTGTCAAAAATCGCGATTTTTCGAACTTGTTGAATTTTTATCTCCGAATCTAAGCAGTTAACGAATATACTTCATATAAAACTTTATGTTTGAAATTGCAAGAAGAATATTAAATAAAAATTTTTTTGTAGCAAAAAACTGCATTTTTTAATGGTTAACACAAATTTGTTAATAACGATTGAAAAATGAAAATTTAATCTATCCACCCTTGCAAATCGTGTTCAGAGGGTCAAAATGCATAGAATGAAACAGGGTGGATCCTGCGACCTCGGTCGGCCACGGGCACCTTAGTCCTGAACCCGTACTAAATAGTTGTTGTTAAAAGTTCCACTGCTTTCTCTGCATTTTGAGAAAATCATTGAACCTCCTTAAATTATTCATTATGATTACAATCAGAAACATGAAATAAATTAGTCTCCTTTTAAACATTTTTTGTCTCATAAAAACATACAAGGGATGTCTAACAATCTCTTTGTTTTTTTATCATGACAGAAAATTCTTGCCTCTTATGACAACAGATTCCAGTCTCCAAATATAGCATATAAAGTTGTTGACTATAATCCGAACACAGAAAATTCTTGCCTTCAGTTCTAGCATATCAAATTCTCACTTTTCAAATTTGACGAAGCAGACTCTTGCCTTCGATTCTAACATATTAGGTTCTCGCGTATAATTCCGGCAGCAGCTTCTAGCATTCCATTCTGATATAGCGGATTTTGTTCTTCAATTTTGATTCTTAAAGAAAATTCTTGCCTTGAATTTCGAGAGTAAATAAGATTCTTGCATTCTTTACTTGGAAATTATGTCTTTTATTCTGAGAAAGTAGATTCTTGCCGCAATATCTCATAAGTCACATGCGTGCCTTCAACTCTGACATAATAGTAGATTATTGCCTTGAATTCTGACATGACAGACTCTTGTCTACAACTCCAACATATTAGGTTCTGGCTTTCCATTTCAATATAACAGATTGTTTCGTTAATTTTGGTAGTAGATTCTCGCTTTTGACCCTAACAAGGTCGATTCTTGCCTAAGTAGCTGACATGGCTTATTAATGCCTTTAATTTTAACATATCATATTATTACCTTCATTTCACAGATATCGTTCTTTTGCTTCCAATTCTAATATATGAGGTTTTCTACTTTAATCCTGACATAGCAGATTCTTGTCTTTCATTCGGATGTTCCGGATCCTTGTCTTTAATTCTCTCATAGCAAAACTTTGCCTTCAATTCTGACACAGCAGACTCGTTTGATTCCAATAGATTCTTTTCTTCAATTCTGACGTAACAGACTGTTGCATTTAATTCTAACATACCAGGTTCTTGTCGATAATTTTTACATGAGATTTTTGCTTTTAATTCTGACATAGCACTCTCTTACTTTCAGTTCTAACATATCAGATTCTCGTCTTTAATTCTGGCCATGCAGATTCTTGCCTTTTAAATTGCTGTAGCAAGCTCTTCTTTTCAAGTCTATAAGTTTCCGTTCCTGCTTTTTTTGTTGGATTTTCTTTGCGAGCTAAATAGCTCAATCTTGCTTGCGCTCGTTAGATAGCGTGCTTTTACATCAAGTTAGCAATATCTTGAACACATCATACTGGAGTATCAAAAGCTTTTACTAGATAGCTTAATATTATTGGCTGAAAGGAGAGATTATTTTTTACTTTGACATTAATAAATAATAATGTGTTGTCATTTTTTAAGTTTTTGAATATAATGTTGGCATAAGAAAATTGGACTGTAAAGTGTTTTGTTTGATTTTATTGGCCCTGTGCAGAAGCAGTGGCGACATTTGAAATGCGACCCCTGTCGGATCAAACTGGCGGCTTCACCCCCTTTATTTCCAATATTTCAATGGAAAGTATCAAAGTAATCAAAGATAACAAGAAAACAAAAAACGTTCACTGCGTAGCGCTCTGATATTG
>JAPYYV010025053.1:0-20788 GCA_030522625.1 Copidosoma aretas
GGATGGGAGGGGGTAGGGGGTGACTAACAACCGTTCCGCATTCGCCCAGGACGAGTCCTGTGGGGTGGGGAAACCACTTGGGAAAAACCCAGTCCGGAACGGCCCGGTGTATTGCCTGAATTCCGACCGGGAGTCTATGTCCACGTCTGGGCATAGGCACCAGGACTGAACTCCTGCACACCTCCCGCTCACATTGTCCGCAATGACAGAGAAACAGTTAATTGATCCTCGAAGACAAACAGTAAAAGCGAAACGGCGAGACTCGAACGGTCACCGATCCAAATACTAGCCGCGTCAAATGCTGCTGGACATCGTTGATCGACGAAACTGCGATTCTACCATTGCGCCACCGTGTCGGTTTACTTATATGTGAACTGATAATGCGATCCTCTCGCTCACACGCGCCACGCGCAATGTGCATTTATACTTCTAGGCTACCGTATGGTGACATATTTGGGGGCGTCTCTGCCATGAGGACCGAGCACTTTCGGCTAGTTAACGGCTTCAGCAACTCATTCTGGGGCTGGGGCGGCGAGGACGACGACATGGCCAATCGTATCAAGCACCACAAGTTGCACATATCCAGGTATCCCAATGACATAGCCCAGTACAAGATGCTCACACACAAAAAGGAGAAGGCCAACCCTAAGCGGTGAGTGAAATTTTGATATTATGTTACCCCTTCCTATACTGACCCAGCGCTAGTGGCAACTTCAAATTTTTCATTTGTAAACTGTTGACTTTGAAGAAAAAGTTTGAACACAATTTTTAGTATTTGATTTAAAATATCTCAAAAACAATTTTTTCAGTAGCACCGGAGTATTGATTGATTGGAAAGAAAAATAGTTGAAAAACATGATTTTTTTCGATTTGCGAAAGACCCCGAGGCCGATTGAGGTTGACAGAGGCTCGTTTTTTGCCATCATCAAATTGCGCACACGCTTTTCTTGGATACTTTTTTTCTTACAGGCGCAAAAAACAGTTATTTTCCATTTTTACTTTTTTTTTTTTTTTTTTTTTCATTGGCGGTGAATTTGCGTCACTAGAGTCTACCCAATAATATTTTTTGAGCAATCAAAATTCTGTTCCTAGATACTTATACAGCTAAATCAAGCCGACCGTAAGTGTCAACGTATCGATTACGCCCTTGTACACTTCTTTCTCATCATCGGCCTATAAATTCTTACACATCACGAACGATTTCTGTGAGCGGATGTCAGGCATCTTGGGCCTTTTGATTGACAAAATGATTTTCAAGTGTGTAGTTTGCGCAGCTGTTAGCATCAATTAAAATTATCGTTGTTAATACCTATCTCTAATGAGTCACGGTGAACGTATCGCTCACAAGATCACGCCGCACGTGTTATACACTCACTTGAGCGAATGAACGAAATAATTGAATGCGTCTACTCAATTTGCTTATTTTACATTTTACTCCTCCCGACTACCGGGGCAATTAAAATTTAAATGTGCGATTTGCTGCAGCTTTCTTTAGTAATAATATTACAGCTAGGTATATAATATACCTATTGTGGTTGTTAGAAAAAATCAATTGTCAATCTATCAATGTCATCGACGTATCTATTGTTAATAAAATTATAATTGACAATCGTCGAAGTGCAGATTGCATACATATAATGTATAAGTGTTGCTCAGGTATTATTCTATGAATAGCAACACCCCGCATGTATATGTATATGCAGTATGAACATACTTATGATCTGTAGCTTACCGTCGATACCTAATCGGACATGTTTGAGAGTTTGTGCGAGAATGTGATAATATAGCGCAATTCGCACCTCTGAAGAGACGGACGTGATGTCGCGATGATAAAATACTACGTTGTTAATTTTTAGAGCCAAACTAAAATACGTCGAC
This sequence comes from Copidosoma aretas, assembly GCA_030522625.1. Lineage (NCBI taxonomy): Eukaryota > Metazoa > Arthropoda > Insecta > Hymenoptera > Encyrtidae > Copidosoma > Copidosoma aretas. The sequence goes on from JAPYYV010025053.1 coordinate 1,879, forward strand.
CCATTTTATAGCTGGATACTCAAATTGAGCTGTTTGTTCTTGAATTTCAAATGATCCTCGCACGCTATCGAAAAAATGTAAAATTCTGAAAAATGATGTCGAAAGCTACGATATGACGCACTAATACTACATCATACACAATAATGTTTGAGCCGATAAGTACCTATGATAACACACGTCTCTCGTTGCGCGTTGAGTAACCGAGATTGTCCTTGATCATATTTCTATACATTCGTGTACATTGGCTTTCGATCTATTTCACGTCGGATTACCTCCTCTATAACTTGTGACGAGAGCTGACAATTGTGTACCAGAAAGAAAAAAAGATGATCATTTCAGTAAAATTCATTACATAAAGCATGAGCCTCGAGTGCGCTGCATTATTGAATTATGCGTGCAGCTTTTTTATCATCAATGGCAGGGCATCAGTAGGTTTTAAATATAAGTATATTAAGCGTTCGACTAAGCGGGATCGCCTTTGAAACTAATAATGCAACGGTAATGCTTTTTCGGGACACGTGCAGGTACGATCTCCTCAACACCGGGCGAAAGAGGTTCTTGACGGACGGCTTGAGCAACATCCACTACGAGCTCGTGAAGATCGAGAAGGGTAAGCTGTACACGTTGATCGTGGTCCGACTGACGCAGCCCTCGCAGTCCAGCTGATGGCTCCCGTGGATCGTCGGGTAAGGGCTCTACTGGACCAGGTCTGCGCAGCCCGCATGCCGCTGCCGCAGCCGACCCCGGTGAGAGAGAGACGACTGCTCGATCGATCCGCCTGCCGACGCTATGCAGGCAAACCTTCAAAGAGGAACCCCTCCAGAGTGATAAAGGAAAAGAGACAATGATGATGCGCGACGTGCTGCACACCGAGTGGGTCTTTCGACCACGTTTTTCTTTCTTTCTTTTCGCCTCCTCGCTGAGTGGAGAGCTGGAGAGAGAGAGAGAGAGAAGAGAGAAAAAGTTGTTTTGTAGGAGGTCGAAAACGGTGTGTAACTAAGTAGATACCTGTGTTACATGCCTATAACTGCATTATGAAACTGGTGCACCGCGGAGCAGGTGATTTTTTTTTTTTTTTTTTTTTTTTTTTTTTTTTTTTTTTTTTTTTTTTTTTTTTTTTTTTTTTTTTTTTTGTTGTTTTTTTTTTTCATACATCTATTATACATATATATACATGCACTATTTCTTGACACAAGTGTCCGACACGAGACACGAGTTTAGTCACTACAATACATACCATACTGATATATTTTTAACGATTCGAGTATACTATATTATGTATGCTCATAAGTTATTCCTTCATTACCGTGTAGTCATTGGACGACGATTCCCGGCTAATGTAGCGCACAATTAGGTAGAATACATAATATGGGGGTGCTTTAATTATCCAATGATAGTTGAACGCGAGAGTTTTTATACAAAAAAATTGTGTAGAAGCTAAAAGCATGGTATAATCCCTGTTAGAACTACCGGCGTAAAACATTTGATGATTGAGTGGGAGCCAATTTCAGGGGCGATAGAGGGGGGTTCAAGCCACACTTATATCAAATTTAAGGATCGGCAGGCCCAATCTCCGGAAGCAGAAAATAATTGTTTTTCCTTGGCTTGTGATTGATCGCGTGATTATATTAGATATTTTAAGTAAAAGAATTACAGGTTTTATCGAGTAAGCTGATACAGGGTTGATTTTTCTATACGTGTGAGAGATATTTACGTGCCAATTAATGGGCAGCATTTTAGTCTGTTTTTATTTTCCATTCGTTTGTTTTTAGCGTAGAGCTTTTGAAGCCAGTCTTTTGTCCTCCGCGTGATACTTAGATTATTTATCTAGATAAATGGTGCATTTTTTTGTTTTTTTGCATGTATTATAATAGTATATTAGGCACGTGGACGATGACAATGTACATACATGCAAAAGATATATATTATTTTTGTTCATCCTTCTCGCCATTCCTCGTAGATTTTGTTTTTATTGCAGTCTGTTGTGGTTTAATTGTTTTGTTTGTTTGTTTGTTTTTTTTTTTTGTCACCGCATACAGTAAAATAATACATGTGCACATGCCTGACTGATAATGTTATCGATAGCGAAAAAAAAAATATAAAAAAGATTGGAGAAACAACGATTTCAAGCGCGTAATAGGAGAAAGTGCGATCGATGCTTAAAAGAAAATATGTGCCAAAAATCGTTGGGAGAGAGAAAATGGGATTTGTTTAGCGTGAGATCGCCTGTACGTACAATTTTGAAGTGAAATATTTTTAATCGAGACATACTGAACTTCCGATTCCATTTGCAAATAGTTCCGACTCTTGGTACACTATTGTATTGTTCAGCGAGCAAACGTACCCGGTAAAACAGAAAGAGAGCTGAATTTTCAAGCAGCGAAAAAAAAACACGGTGCGATGAGATGGTTGGCCGGCGAGCTCTCTTGAAAAATCGATTTGCTCGCTTGTAAGTACTTACCTTGCGTTTTGAAACTCTGCAGAAATGAAAGTAAGCGCATATCTATATAATACCTGCAGACCCTCCTATTGTTCTCCTCCTCGTGAAAAGTGTGTATATATATACCTATAGTGAGTGCTGCAAGAATTTTTGTTGGATACACGTAAATACGCGTACTATACGTACCTACATACTTTATGCCCACCAATAACTGCGGATGTCTACCGACTTTATATACAGAATAGACTTATTGATCGATCGGATGACGTAACGCCGGCCAAATAAAGGCCAGGCTGCCACAAACTCGAGCCGCCAACTGTCACTCTTTTCGTCTTTCATCGTGCATACGATTTCATAGTACATGCTTCCATCAGCCGTATGTAGAGCCGCGGTGTCCAGAGCAACGCCAAGCCACGAAAAATCTGTTAAATATAAATATAATATGTTCCCACAAAAAAACCGCGTGACTAAACCAGTATAAAAACTAGGTACCTAATATGTGGAATTTTCATGCAAATTTAGTTCCAGCACTGCATGCTGTGATTAGAATAAATAAATAAACAGGCCTGAGCTGATTTTATCAATTCTCGTATATATATATATACGTGCATAGTGTTGACGGCCGTTGTATACGAATGTTACATAAAAATAATTTAACCGTGAATGACTTGATGAAAAATACCGATCGCTTTTTTTTAACGAGTTGTAAGTAGAATAAGTACTTATATGTGCAAGCATGCAGTTTAGCGCACAACTTCGTCTTCTGTATAAACATACATAAAATATGCTACTGTATAGCCATTTTACCAAGCGTACATGCCGTACATTCCCCTAAAGTTTAACCAGGCCTTGGAGATTTTTTTCAAAAATTGCAAGCGTTTATAATTACAAGATTAAAAAAATAGACTCATTAGAGCTTCGAGAATCAAACGAAAATGATAAATAATGCGGGTATACGTTGAGCGATTATTGTATATTATGTGCACAACTCGTAACGAGTGTATTCTTGGATGAGCCGTATAGGTACATACAGGGCATATGAGAACGACAGCTGTTCTATGTGATCCAACAGCTTGCCTATTTTATTGGTGCTGTGATTGTGATGATTTTCGTAAATGCGAAAAATAGTCGATCGAGATAAAGATTAGAAATAAGAAGTCTCTACATGACTTTTCCACGATTATTATCAGCATTTGTTAAGTTTCTTGTAAGCGTGGCTGCGTCTGGAGCGATATCATTTACTAGGATACGTCGCGCGTCCTCTGCCACAGTATATGATTATATTGATTTTTTGCCAAAAACAACATTGATGATTTATAAAAAAATAACTAAAAAAAAAATCTTGTAAAATTTTGATGTGTAATAAAGAAAACAGTACATAGCAACATTCAGTTACACCCTGCTTTGTCTTATTCTTTTCACTTGTAGTTTTTTTTACAGTCTGCTATGCCATGAATTGAACACAAAATAACAGCAGATTTTTCTTCCAACTTCCAACGAGATATTGTTTGTCATTCTAGAAAAGTTTTTATTATCTGTTTATTCATTTATTTATACAGTGTTCATTGAAAATGGTGGTTTCATCTATTTATACGACTGTATGCGACGAGAAGTAGTCTGACGAGCCTATAAGTTACGTATAGGTATCCAATGCGAGAGACTCATTTGCAGGGGAGTAACAACACATGTAACACTGAGCAGTGACAGTTAGTCGATATCAACGTTTGAATGACGCATCGCTTCAGTTTCCAGTTGTTACTCTGCTACTTCTGTCAAGTATCCAGCATTTATTTGTTTTCTGGTATCAACTGTCACTTGCTCGTTTTATTTCTATACATATAACGAACTTGGCTGTCGTTTCTAATAATCTTTTCATTTAAAAATGAGCATTTTTCTTGTTACATAAGCTACGCGGCGAGCAAATTGTCACTTACTGATACGTTTGTATAAGCACGTATGCACTACATACACTTATGCGAAAAATTAATGGTGAGTGAAAAAAAGAAAATATCTACTTATTTATGCAATTATGCAACTAGCAGTATAATCGTTACTTTATTATATCGAGTGTTACAAAAGCTTGATTATTTGGATCGGACTGTAGCAATATATTCACATAACTATCGCCGTGAAAAATAAAAATTCAACGTTCGCCATGTTTATATAATTTTTTTTTGTTGCTCGTTCTTTTTTTCACAATCGCAATAATTCACGTATCTGCAAGCACGCCCATACACACGTAAATCATCATCATCATTACCGCAACTACCACTACTACCACCTCTGGGGCCTTTCACCAAACGTATCTGGGTGTGATATAAACGGCATGAGTAGCTTTTAACGATCTGCACAAGGCTGCTTTAGTCGAATTTTGGATGTAATACATTTTGGTACGATTAATGAATTAGGCCCCTGATTATACGCAGCATCACACCATCACCACTACCACCATCATCATCACTAAAATCATTATCATTGTCAACATAATCATCAACACCATCATCGTCATCAATTATGATAGTCATCACCATCATTCATATTGCACGCACGCACGCACACGAGCGCGCATAATTAGTATTCAATCCATTATCTATTTTTCAGTGCACCTCTCAAAAGGTAGCGCGAAACAATTTTCTTTTTTTTATCATTATTTTTCAATTTTTTCTCTCAACTTGCATCATTTTTTCGTACAATATCGTTCACTTTTACTTATTACTCTTTAAGTTTTTATTATTTTTTTTTTCTCTCATTCCCTCGCTCTCCTTTCTTCTCTCCATTCCTTTTTTCCCCATGTTCACATTCATCCACACTCTCTACATCTTTTAATATTTTTTAACTACGTATGTTTGCTAATTAACTAACTACGTATTTTAATCTTTTGTCGCTACATATCCGACATTATACACTTAATTACTTCAAAATAATATTGCAATTTCTAATTCAGCCTACACCAGTTTCTTTTTGCGAATGTAACATTGTAGTTGTCCGTGAGGTACATACAACCGCAATTGCACGAATATCGTGTCTGAGTGCCGCTGACTTAATATTATCTCTATATTCATGTTTTTAAAAGTAGGGTTTACAAAAAAAAAAAAAAAAAAAAAAAAGAAAAAGAACCAAGAACCAAAAAAAAAAAAAAAAAAATATACAAGAGGATCAAATAGAAATAAAAAGAATAAGAGATGGAGTAATATAAAGATAGAGAGAGATATAGAGTGAGAGAGTGAGAGACTAAAAGGTAAGGAAGGTACAGCTTAAGTTACATTTTTCTACAGACACAGTTAACGAAAAACCGAGCTATAACTACATAGAACCACGACGATATGCAGAGACTAGACACTCTTATCGAGTATATTTTTCTGCTTGCTTACGATTCTGATTTGCGCGTAGCAAGTTGCTGCTGATGACATTATCGAGGAGCCTTTTTGCTGGCCTCTGATTACATTTCGTTTAATTATTCATCATTATTATCATCATCATCGTCATCATCATCATCATCATCATCATCATCATCATTATTATTATTATTATTATTATTATTATTATTATTATTATTATTATTATTCCTTACTTCGCAGCTTCTGTGGCAAAGAATAATTTTCACAAACGCGCATAGATTCGGTGAAATTTACACAACTTAGGACGTAGAATGCGACCGACCGTTAACAGTTACGCGTCAGCAGGCTCTTACATTATTATTATTATTATTTTTGAAATTTGTTTAAAGTACTTGGACGTAGTTTCATCGAAAACACGCTCTTGTATAAAAATACAGGGTGTTTCATTATTATTTTTATTATGTCTTTCTTAACTTTTCTTTTCACAATCATTATTATTATAATTATTATTATTAATTTAGATCAAAAGCCTGCAACCTCTGGCTTCATACACTCGAGAGTGACTTGATCTTACAAATTGCTTCCGCACTATCTATTATTCGTGCCTCTTTCAAAATATTTACATCGTTCGCTTCGCGATACAGGGAGTATACAATACATAATTAGAAAGGGGTGCTACTATTCTTTTTCTTTTTCTCTTATTTTCATTTACGTTACATTATCATAGTACTGGTAATAGTGTATAATAGTGATAAATGATAACTTGATTACTACCCATGCAAGGTAACACGATTTATTGTTACAGTAGTCTTCAATTGTCCACTTGAATTTGAGATCTCGAGCGTTGATGGACAACGTCGATTTCAATAAATAGGTATAGATAAGCACCCATCGTAAACTACGTTCCAATTACAATTCTTCGTGATTCTTGGTTTAGCAAAGTCAAACGGAAAATATGACAAATCTTAAAAATTCGCCGCGTTAAAAGTGTAACAGCTGATTATATAAATACGTATACATCTTGATATCGGTGCCAAAAGGCCCTTTGAAGGCTAATCTTTAACTTTAGCATTCCCGTGATTACTTTCTAATCTCTTGGACCAACGGGGAACCCTCAGTTAGTGCATGCGCAAGACATAAATGATTGCACCGGCGACGGCACAACATTGGTGTACGAATAGAACGCGACCCCGACCGGAAAGACGAAAAAACAAAAAGGGGGTGGGTGGTGAAAGAATAAAACGAGATTGGGAGAAGAGAAAATTGTACGATGGTTAAAATTTGAGACGCCACAATATAACAGCACACCGTCGGCGACATCACTCTTGCGATTGATTTACTTTATCGGCTTACAAACTGTACACGCGAAGCGGACAAGGAGAGTCATTTTACACATACACACACAGACACACACACACAGAGCTACTGTGTCAACGACCATTGGTATTATCCGAATGACTCGATCCTTAAACATTAGGTGGGACTGGTAGCATTCTGTTAACTTTGGGCCGCGGGGGCCTGGGGGGCACCGTCGGGGCGACGCCCAGTGACAGAGGACGAATTTTTGCTGTTGTTGCTGCTGCTATTTGATGCCTATTCTGCGGTCTGGCAAAGGACGCGCGAGTCTACCGGGAGCCAGCTGTGTCGGGCGACTGCGACGCGGAGGCGGTGTTGTGGCTGGTCTCGTACTCCATGACCTCCTGGTAGATCAGCTCCTTCCACTGGTCGACGGTGTGCTCCCTCTCGTCTACGCTGTGGTCGTACGGGCCAGGAGCGGGCTGCAATGGCAGTTTTTTTTTAACTCCTACTTACGCGCAATAGTTTGTAAAAAAAGTGACAGATGTGTATCGATGGTTCTAGGGCGAGGATTCGAAAGAAAGCGAAAAATAAGAACACAAAAAAAAGACTCCACTTGCGGTCGCTTCGTCCAACCACTAATCGAGTTACCAACTGTACAACACAACAACAACAAGAACAATAATATATACTCACAGCGTTGACTTCACCCTCGTCGTACCAAACATTTATGTAATTATGAAGTAGAGCATCGTCGACTGAGATGCGCCGCTCCGGATCGATGACCAACATACGAGACAACAGATCCCTGGCCTGGCTCGCTGAAAAGGAGATACCAATTTTTCGGGTGAATACGGTGCGTTGGAAAGAAAGAGAAGAAAAAAAATGAGAAAGAAAGTAACGGATAGGTGATCTTTTTTCCGATAACTAGGAATAGCTAGGTTCACTTTTTATATATATATATATATATATTTATATATATTTCCTTTTTTAAAGAAGTAGCAGCAGCAGCACAGAAAGATTAATAAATACACCGAACCTTTCAACCGATTGTGCTCCGAGGAGTCTGAGGGAAATAGAACGTCCGGAAACAGCCGCTCGAACGGGTAGCCAGGATAGCGCGGTCGGTTTTCCACGTAGTTCCTCACAGTCGGTTGCAATCTCTGCATGAATTCTGGCGCCGGAGTCCCCAGTTGTTCTGCAAAATCCAAATCGAGCATGGATCGATTATTGGCGGTTTCCGTGTTGACTATGTTATGAGAAAATACCTATGATTTTGTTCCACTGGTCGATATGGTCGGTGCCGGGAAATAGAACGCCGCCGCGTATCATTTCGCCCATTATGCAACCGACCGACCATATGTCGACGTTTTCCTTGTAGCCCATGCCTAGAATGACCTCCGGCGCCCTGTAGTACCTCGTTACGACGTAGGGTGTCATCATGAAGGTCGTGCCGGCCGTTCTCGCCAGGCCAAAGTCCAGTATCTTTAGGGTACAGTCGGACTTGACGACGATATTGCTGGGCTTCAAGTCCTACAAGTGCCGGCCAAGAAGAAGAAGTACCCATCAGATCACGCGCTTGCAAACTTATGTAGAAGTTTTTCCACCCCCACAAGTAGCGATAAAATAAATAAATCAGGCCAAGCAGAATATTTATTGACTTATTCAACATAACGATCAAATAGGATTGGTCAGGGCCCTGAAACCGATTTTTTTTCAAAAAAAAAAAAAAATAGATTACACTGCGTCCGAATGTGCTAGAACAGTGTTCGTTCAGTCAGTGGCCGAGGAAGCGGAACTAGCAGTTCCAACGAATGGCTAAGCGTGTAAGAATATAGGTATATACATTTCGCATCGACGTAAGTATTTGGGGTGATTGAGGTGGTTGCCCCGGAACAGCGCGCTGCAGCTATCGTTCGGATAACACCGTCGCGAGAACTTAAGTATATGCAAAAGGGTTGGGGAGGGGACAGCACGAAAAACGGCGCCGATGCGGAAATGCTAATGGATGTCGTTGTTGCTCGCCATCCCCATCACATAACTACCACTTACCCTGTGTATGATGCCTGCGGAATGCAAGTGCTTGATACCGCAGAGCATCTGGTAGAGCAAATAGGACATGCGCTCGTGGTCCAGGTCCATCTGTATCACTTGGCAGAGGTTCGCGTCCATGAGCTCCATCACGAGATAGACGTCCTGAAACTCGTCCAAGGACCTTTGCGGCGTGAACGCGTTCAAGAGCCCGATTATCTGCAAAAGTTCGATGACGCTCAGATTAATGATAAACTCATGTAATAGAGAGGCGGCAGAGGGGGAGGATGCGTTACGGCCGTGGAATTTGGATTGTCGGGGCGGAAGTGCGCTCGGATCGTTGTTGGAACAAAAAAAGAAAAGCGTTACTGCAGGCACGGGGTGTATCTTATACTAGTATACATAATACCGATACACCAGTAGCAGCCAACATATATATATAAGTGTATTACTGCTGTACCCGCTTCTCTTCTTTTTTAGCTGTATAATTGGAGGAAAAAGTTGTTTCGGCGATTTGAATTACAAATTTCGAGACTCTTATTCTTCTTCTTTTTCTTACGCTCGCATACATGCGATTCGAGTATCTATTTAGAGATGCGGAACGAATGGCACGATTCGCCGTTCGAGTGGTAAAAAATAATTACTCGTTGGATTGCAAAGTCCAAAATTGATCCTCGAGATGTCCGATTGAGAGGCAAGTTGGGAAAACAGAGAATGGGAAGAAAAGGTGGTGCAATGGAAATGGCGAAAGAAAGGAAGAAACGAGACGGGACTAGACACGGAAGTGGAACTTACATTTTTGTGGTTGACCAGTTTCATGAGTTTGAACTCTCGATACGCCCTCTTGGCATGCGTGACGTTCTGAAACGGCCTCGAGAGCTTCTTGATCGCCACGTTCTGCGCCGTCACGGTGTCGAATGCCGCGCTGTTAAACATATAAATTTATTAATTTCCAGCATACTGTTATCGCACACAATACTGTAAATATATTATTGCGTACTATATAGATACCGTGGACATGCAACATATACTGGTTATAGCGGGATGGCTTCGTTTTATTATAGGTGGGCGAATTCTTCTTATTTTGCAACAATTTTGGTCGTGAAAGAAAATTATGTTTTCTTCCAAGTATATTATGGAATAAATGATGTTGCTGAACGAATTACAATTTTTTTTCTCCTATACCTCGGGTATTTTGAACGTCTGGTGCGCCCTCGGTAGGAAAAATAGCATTCGCCACTAATGCGCATCTATAGCCAGGGCGATCACAAGTATCACAACGGTCCCTTGGGCCCATTGTTTGCTCTGGAGAGATGCACGTTATTGACGAAAACTACTATTTGTCGAGTTTTTCAGCAGAAGGGTGAGATTTTATTTGTAAGTACAATAGTTTAAACGAGTGCGGTTAAACTTGTGAAAAATACTGCGCTTTCACGTGTTAGGCATGACATAAATTTATCACCAAGAGAAAAAAAAAGTTCAATAGGAATCTTGCATGAAAAATTATACTTGGTCCGTAAGGTAGATTATCAAAAAAAAATATTGAACATGTATTTTTTCCTTTTTTACAAAACAAAAACTGCCAGAGGTAGAGCAAATCAAATTTGATTATCTTATGTCGAATAAGAAGTCAAATGTTGACTTCTTCTAGTAATAAACAAAAAATAATTTTTACGCTGTTTACGTAAGTACCTTTTGTATTATAGAGCATGTACGTTAAACAAATAACATCTTTCAAGTCTCAGAACTTTATGATTCTATATTTCGTTGTAGAACGTTAACTTTTTAGTGTTATCGGCAAAACATTCATGTGCCAATATTTTAAGCGATCATACAGTGTTCGGAGAAATTTAATGTATACGAAATGATTGAATTTTACGGAATTTTATGTAGATTGGCAGCATCGTTTAGAACACACTTGTATAAAATGTAAATGTGCAAAGTCTCAAAGAAAGAACCTTTTTATTTCTTTCCAATGATGCAAGATTTTTTTTCTGTGCAATGCGACGAAGTCGGGCCTAAAAGTATAAAAAAAATTATTTTTCAAGTTTTAACTTGCTCTCAGGATAACACAGCGTAATCGCAATAAACGTGATTGCTCCACCAGACTATCTTCGCCGGCTTGATCCAACTATTAAAAGCAAAAACCCGCTATCTCAGCTGTAGGTGAATTGAACTGTTTTCTTGTCAATATTATGTTTTATTGACAGCACAACTTAAAATTTAATGAAGTTGCTACAAAAATATTGTGTACATGTATATTATCCATAGCGACTCGTGTATTAATGTTTAATCGAGCTATGTAAATAAAACATGTGTACAATAAAACGATATAGCGGGTTCTTGCATGAATAAGCCGACGAAATTTTGTAAATGATCGAACACCGGTTTATGTAGTATAACCGATGCATAATATGTCACGCGTGGAATTCCGTGTTTCGGTACAGGTGCAGCGAACAGTTCGATACCTGCTAGACCTGTAAGTATAATTATAATGCCATCCCTGCTCTGTCGTGATAATGTCTACCGCGCGAACGGGAGGATTAAACTCTTTTGAATCAAACGCTCTTCCTATCGGTTCAAAATGTAGGGCTGCAATGCAGGCACCAATAATATATCTTGGATGAATTGAACAAAATTGAACGATAAGAAGACGTTAAGCATATATCGGGGGATGGTGAAGTAAACAAAAAACCCGCCCAGCACACCAGACTATAGCCCGGGGCGGGGGCGGGTGGGGCCGGTTCTGGTAGCGCTTGAGTATGGTGAACTTGGTGTCCCCGACCTCGACCGTGTAAAACATGGCGGACAGTCGGGTGGTGGTCATGTCGGGCCCGAGATAAGGCATGCGCCTCGTGGCATTAGCCGCGGCCCTTGGCCCCTGGCTGCTGCTGCTGCTGTTGTTGTTGTTGCTGCTGCTACCACTGCTACTTGCCGCGCTACTGCTGCTGCAGCTCGCGCCGGTCGTCGAGACGGAGGCCCCGGCGAGCCCAGCTGAGGCCCCGGCGATGCAGGCGTTGCTGTTCGCGGCGGCGGCCGCGGCGGCAGCAGCGCTAGCTCCCGGCCCCGCGGCGGCACCAGCAGCCACCGCGCTGCTCGTCGTCGCGGCGCACGCAGCCAGCTCTTCCCCGTCGTTGTCGTCGTCGTCGTCGTCGTCGTCGTCGTCGTCGTCGTCGTCCTCCACCTCACGAGCCTCCTCGGCGGCCTCTCCCTCCCCTAGTTGCTGCTGCTGCTGCGACTTGGGCGTCGCCGTGCTGTTGGCGATTCCCGGGAACGACCCCCGAGCTCCTGCAGCACTCGTTCGTGGTTGGACAGCTGATGCACCGATGTCGTTCTCTCGCTTATTCCCGCTGGAGGTCGGTAACCATCAGGATTGTTGACGAAAAAGTACAACTGCACACCACCACCACCACTGATGGCCAATTTTCCCCGTGTCGTTGACGACGAGTAAAATGAGAGAAGGCGCCCGCCGCTTATCGTGTACCCTACAAAGCATAGATACAGCTGGTTATGTATTGATAAGCACACACAGAGAGAGAGAGAGAGAGAGAGAGAGAGAGAGAGAGGAAAACAGAGGGAGAAGCACCCCAACCCCCCCTTCATTAGTCACGCCCCAATGCTCCGGCCTATCGCCGGCTTTGCGTTAATTGCCGATAGCTGGTACTTGTACGGCGAATGTAATTTCGTCGTCGTCTACTCCACCGCACCACCAGGAATGCCGTCATAGATACATGTAGGGTGTAGTTTGCATGCGGTTATTTTTTCCACTGTTTCGCTGTCTTAACGCACGTATTATTCGAGTATTGTTGTTGCGTCCGTGCAACCGGTGTGGAGAGAAGCATTATTTCGTTCTCAGCGGCAGCTGCGGCCAGAGTGCCCTGGCCTTTCATTAGTCGCCCAAAGACCCGCGTTTTGCTTTTCAATTTGGAGAGAGAAAACGCGTGGGTAAAAACTTTTTCGTGCCGTGCGTGGTGGACCACGATTGGTGAGAAATTTTCCACGGTTGCGACTGCGCGCGGAAATTTATCCATCCGTTGATCAAATGCGCTATTTGTCGTATTTGTAACACAACTTTATGCTGGTCCCGGTGGCGTTTCTTGTAATTAGTCGCAAGATTGCACTTGAAAAGGATTGCAGAGGTGATGGTGGGGAAATATAATTTTCAAAGCAAAGACAAACCGAACAGAAGCACTTGTTATACCTACATACAACGGGAGTACTGATAAACACTATACACTTCAGCCATCATCACGAGGCGTGCAGTGTATTATATCCATCTCGCAGGGAGAAGAAAGTTTTCCCCCGTGCAGGCATAAGTTTAAGGCCCGGAGGCCAGGAGCGAGATATCTCTCTTGTCCTTACTTTTCGTCGACAATTTAAGTGTATTATCCCGTGTGCATTCACGAGTTGAACCGCCGCACGGTCTTTCGCAGACCTACAACAACAACAACGCGCCAGAGTTGTTCAATGGGGCGCGAGCGGGCGAGTGACCTGATTGCGGAACCTTTTAAAATTCGTATTTTAAAAAAAGCTATTCCAGAGCGAGGTCCGCGAGCTCTCGGGAGTATCAAGCCTTTATGTTCCGGGCAAACAAAGCGCGCGAGCACTCTCCCGCTGTATATTTATGCAGAGAGAGGAGGGAACAGCGAAAACGGGTTCGCGGGGGGGGGGGGGGGGGGGGGGGGGTGTTTTTTCCCCCCCAAAAAAGAAAAGGGGAGTTAGCCCGCCCCCAAAAAATTTCCCAAAAGTTCATTTCGCGCGGACGATGCAGGAGTTACCGCGCGCGAGCTGTACAACTGTATTCACAAGAGTCCGTGGATCAAAGTTCTTTTCACCCTATTTTCGTCATCGCGAGGGAGCAGTGCAGAAATTCGAGAAGACGTTCGTTCAGAGGCACGCGAAGGACGTTGTTAAAAAAAAACGCGCACTCGAGTGAATGGGTGCGCGAATCTGAAAACCTGGAAAAACATTTTTATCTCCGGGGCCTTCGTGCGCCGCGCAGAGTGCTTCCGCGGCCCTCTCGCGTTGTTGAAAATGATGAAAAAAAAGACAACAAAAAAATGAAAAAGGCATGCCTGAAAAACGCAGAGCCCTTTGGCCCGTTATAATATAATACGTTGAGAGGAGACGAGGTGGATTGAGACGTCAGGAGGGATGATTTATTGCAGCTGCTCTGCTTGCGTATCGGTAGCATAAATACGTGCGTACTTGTTATTGTGAACTGTATCACCGAAAGTAAATTATGCGAGGGGGGGGGGGGGGGGGGGCTGGCCTCGGGATTCCCGGGGGAAGCCGGGGGTTGTTTTTCTTTTTGCCGGCCCCAAAGAGGAGGAATCGGGGGCGCGGAAAACCGGGGGGGGAAAAATAAACGTTGTGTGGTCTTGAGCTAACTAAACAAACGCGCGCGCGCTTACAATCTTATACATACGACACGCCAAATTTTCATGATCGTGCTCCATATTATGTCCTGGGATGATGTACAGTTTCGAATTTACGCATCGAATCCGCGAATGGCATGCCAGCGTAATATTTTGCTCTTTTCCAGATATTCCCGTCTTTATTTTCTTCGTTGTCGACGCACCGAACCCCGAACGGAAGAAGCATCATCGTCGAATATTTTCGCGAGTTAGCTATTCGACGCTGCGGCGGAGAAATTCCCGCACCACCCGGTTGTATAGTATATAAATACAAGTACTCATTGCAACTCGATCCGGCCGTCAAATCCAAAGCAAGCCAGCAGTATCGCATTCCTTGTATACTCCCGGTCGTATCTAATGTACTAAAAGTGTAGGTATACCTATGTTAGCAGGTAGATTTTTCTTCTTCTCCTCCTTGGAGCAAAAAAAAGTAAGTACACCTTCGTGATTGATACGGCGGATTGAATTTTCGGTGCCAAAGTAAAAGATAGCCCGAAAGTCTATGTGTGTGTGTGTGTGTGTGTGTGTGTGTGTGTGTGCGCGCGCAAAAGCTATACTTTGGTGATGCACTTACCATGAAACGAGCAGCAAGATGTTGAGTGCCAAGCAAGTTGAAGTGCCGACCGACCCAGTTGAGATAGGAATCTGCAAGAAAAAAAAAAAAAAAAAACACGTCAGTCGATACTCGCTGTACACATGGGAGCCAACCTCGGCAAGCACTTTAAGTTTCACCAAATGAGAATGAAGATTAGTTTAAGAGAGATTGTATCACACAAAAATTGAATCATTTTTTTTCCCAATCTCATCTTCCAACACCCAACAGCGCATAGACCGAGCTTGTCCCAATTCAATACGAGTATTAATCCTTGTAATAATTATCCAAGTCAGACTCCTGGAACATCGCAACGGTATATATTATATGAAATTCAATGCCCCCCCCCCCCATCCCCGTAAGATATACGCGCGCGCAAGGTGCACATTAAAACAGTGAGTTTTTCCTCGCGCTCTCGCGGTACAGGGTATACAAACAAACGCACGGGTGTAGAGTTTCACGGGCGCGCGAGCGTAAGCATAAACTTTTTTCGCTAACGAGAAACGGGAGAAAAAAATTAAAAGCCCCCAGACGACGATAAAGTCGATGGAGGCGGGAGAAAAAGAAGGATCGGGAGTCGGGGGGGGGGGGGGGGGGCAGGAGAGGGGAGAAATGGGAGATAGGTATACAGCACGGATAGAGAAGGGGGGGGGGGGGCGTCCTTACGGGACTTGTAATCAGTTTAGCTTCGCGCCTCGGCGTGTTTAACGCGGCACCAGGCAGGGCCATTCTTCCAGCTTTCCACGGGGAAGAAAAATCCCCAAAGTTCGGGTGTGGGGGGAAGGGTGGCCGCGAGAGAGATAACGAGGCTGGGAAACATCTGTATGGGGTATACATGTACCTACTGCAGTGCGCTCTCTCCAACCATGACACAAGTACCTGTACTTGGTGCTTAATAATGCAAGGAGGGGATGGTAGACGCACTCGCTAAAAGTGTCCGACTATGGAAACCTAGGGTATTCATACATGTACGCAAGGGGGAGAGCTAAATCGCTGCGTCTGTGTCGTCGTCGTCGTCTTCGTCGTTCACTTTGATGTCCATGGGAAGAATAGTGGCGGTGCCAAAACACAGAGCTGACGGGGACAAAATAATAAGTGGCGGCGGTTGAGCTGATCGCGTAGTTTTCTTACTACTGCTATATTCGCGTGGCTCTCAGGCAGAGGTCGGCTGTACTTGTTTGAGAAATTTCAAATACTCTGAATTTT
The DNA here is from genome assembly GCA_030522625.1 of Copidosoma aretas. NCBI lineage: Eukaryota > Metazoa > Arthropoda > Insecta > Hymenoptera > Encyrtidae > Copidosoma > Copidosoma aretas. Next base: position 18,199 of record JAPYYV010025053.1, read on the forward strand.
AAATCAAGTTAATTAGTCGCTTGATTATTCCGTTCAAATGCTGCAAAAGTGTGAATTCCACTTATTATATACAACACTTATTAAATGCAGAAGTAATTTATCATCAAATACACGCATGTGGTTCGAGATTTGTATCAAATGTGTTTGTTAATTCCAAATGTTTCCAATTATTCGTCCCAAATTATTGAATCAAGTACGATCGCGTTAAATAATTTTACTCCAAGTATCGTATTACATTTCGGAATGTAGTCATGAAAACTTTGCCCACCTGGCTCTGCCGGATGGCTTATATTTATAGGTACAATCTGCACTGGAAAGATATGTCCGCCCATCAGACATGAATGAACAAAAATCAATAGTCCCCCTTCTAAGTATACACCTGCAGGGGCGAAACCCTCAGTGCGTCTCGGAAAACGACAAAAAATGTTTGGACCATTAGGAAGACTCCTTTAGTCCTGTGTCCCTATGGTTCAGCCATCCGATTTTCGTCGACTCCTGAGTTACACCGAGGCCCCTGTATGTATGTATCTATGTTTTTATGCACACTATACTTGCAAGGGCGACTCCGCCGCCGCCACCGCCATTCCTATGTATATCTTTACCCGTTCGGTTCCTCTTTTCACCCTATACTCACTGCGGCGTGTTTCGCTTTCCTTAACTTTCTCTCTCTTTCGCCTCATCTCCCGAAACTACACCACCTCCTACAGGTACACCTACTTTTGCGGGGGGGCTCATGGCCTCCAACCTTCAACCCTTTTCTTCCCTATCTATAACGCTTCTATGTATACAGAGACACGTAGACGTGTACCCATACCCCCGACGTTCGGGTCGCCTCGGGAGAGAGAGAGGGAAATATATAGGCGCCGTCACGACCCCACTGTATACCATACCGCGGACTTTCGGGCTTGCTCTGCTCTGGTTGCTGTTTTGGACTCCCGTTTGTTTGCCCATTGTCACGAAAATTAAACTTTTCCCGTTGCGGTAAACGCGTTTGATCATGATAACAACATACGTCACGTTCACTCTCGTATTATACACGTGCGTGCAACTGCAGCTCGTAATTTTCATTCGTCGGGGAATCTGATTGGAAGTGAAAAAGTTTCAAAACAGTTTGCCTCGCAGTTTGCAGAACAAGTGTTTAAACACCTGCTGTGTGGGAAATTTTCTTGCATTACCCTTGAATCATTATATTATTATTATACAGGTATAGATAAATTATTAAATCATAGTTTGCAAAAATAAAATACATCACACTAATTATAACCGATTATAACACTAAATGGCAATAACAAGATGTAACGCAACGATAATTTTTTGTGTCACTCATCAAATATAAGAATAGAATAAACTACTTCTACAGATGTATAGATTGCCTTCTTTACCAATTAACTCCATGAATATATTATAATACTCCTAATCAAATGGAGAGACGATGTATACGAATGATGATCGAGTACGGTGTCACCATCAGGCATTTTACATATAATTTACCTATATCGCCTGTGAGTCCATAGTAATGCACGACAAACGGATGCAATTAGCACCACCGGGATTTTGTAATGTAAGTAATGGAGGTATATAACACCGTATAGATACATATATATAATATACCGCACGGGGCGCGCGCCGATCGATATCTCGCTCAATCCCGGGCGCTGCATGCAAAATGTAATTTGAAATAAAGCCCGTCCGCCGTATATCTCTTCCCTATCTCGGATCCGTGACATCTTTGCAGGCCGCAATCGAAATTTACATGATATATATATATATATATTTTAGAGAAGAAGTAAAGCTTCCGCCTCCCCCATATCCTCCTCCCGATAGATAGCTATATAATATATACATATCCCTGATGGATGCAAAAGTTATCTCTCCGTCGAGCAAACTTATCTCCAGAGGCACCATCGCGCTGATCGCGCACACGTGTCGTATATAATATATATATTATAAGTATGAATAGGAGTAAAAGCGAGTATAAGGATAGAGAACCATAGAATATCTGCTGCTGCGGCTGCTGATGGGAATAACGATGGGAGTACATGTACGCGCATGGAATTGAAAAAAGAAAAAAACAAACGACGAAAATTCTTCTCTCCTCCTCTTCCTGCAGCCATGAAGCCGACATGAACCTGCATCGGCATTCCGGGCATTTGGTATAGTACTCGGTCGTTATACAGTGCAGGTATGTACGGTATCTACACATAAGAAGCAGTCACGGTACAACATCATCAGGAATCGTGCGTCGTAATGGGGGCAATTTTCGCTCTTTCCGCGTAACTGCGTCTAGCGCGTATAATAGTATATACCCTACTTGCGAGGTAGTATATATATATATATATATATAACATATACGTACAACACGTGCGCAGCGCGATCGAAAGAGCAGCCGCTGAAATCTCGCGTTGAGCGGGGCGAGGGGGAGAGGGAGAAAAATCTCCAGAGACATCGAGCCGGCTCGTATGTATGTACCACCGCGACGAGGGCCGCCAATCTGTCCTTCGTCATTGTGGCTCTCGCTGCTGCGGGGGCGGCGCGAGGGTGACAAGGAGACTTCGACTGGATCTACTGCTGCTGCTGCTCCCCTGCCTGC
>JAPYYV010025058.1:0-19846 GCA_030522625.1 Copidosoma aretas
CGGCGGGGGGGGGGGGGGGGGGGGGGGGGGGGGGGGGGGGGGGGGGGGGGGGGGGGGAGGGGCCGAAATAATTTCGTCCTTATCACTATATATGTAGTAAGATATATATATATAGGTCCAGCTGCGCCCCTACCCAAGAATAAATTCATAACTACGCCCATGGTCACCGATCCACTTATGTTGCTTAACTTTGGAGTTGCAGTATATGTAGGTATGTGCGTACGTAGAGTCCTCGATGACATCAGAGTCCTCGATGGCTTAGTGGTTAGCATGCTAGCTTCCTAGCCTGACAGACTCGAGGCAAAAACGGGGTTCGATTCACGTCGAAAAATTCTCGGGAATTTCGATTCTCGGACTTTTTCGGTGGGAAAAGTACCCGTGGCGCCGAAAACACGTGTTATTCCTGATTCTAGCGGACCGAATGCAATTTCTCCTGATGATGCCTGGATCTGGGGGGCAATCCCTCCTTGGGGAGATCGCCGGTGCGCCCTGACGCTTAGTCGGTGGGTTCCCGCTGGCAGTAGGCGCTCAGCCAATTCCCGTCAGGAAAGCCAGAAGCTCATCGTCCTGGTGAATAGGTCACCGGCGAGTCTCTTCCGGGGGGGGCCAACACCTGGGCCAGTTCATCCAGAAAAGTCGCTATCAGCCCTGCAACTATCGGCGCGGCTGGGCTGAAGATTTATGAGTGAATTCTCTTCGCTTATAAATCTGATGCCTGAACAGGATGTGTGTGTATGTGTGTGTGTGTGTTTCTTTCTTCCGTCGTCCCTGAGGCTACTTTAATACCTCAATATTCCGAGTTTCGCCCTGATGCGTATAGTACCGACCAGATTTCTCCCTTGGTCTCATGATCGGTCATCGAACCTCGCCGTTATTTCTCATCTTTCCACTATTTCTCTGCTTCTATCTCTTCTTTCCTATTTTCAACACCTATATCAGAGTAATAGTCCATCGGACTGGCTCTCTTAGTCGGTAGGCGCCCGTGATGACTAGTATCACATAGTGATATTACACTAAAAGCCTGGGTGAATCAGACACTACCTCTACAGTAGCCATGTGTGCACGTAGAGGCGTCTTTAGATCTCCTTCTTCCCGCTATCAAAAAAAAAAAAAAAAAAAAAAAGTGCGTACATTTGTACGTATTCGCTCCAAGAATGAAATTAGAGGGGAAAAAAGATTCTACGGCAGCGCCCATGGTGGCGAATAAATCTTGATTTTATCGAATATCTTGATAAATCGGAATTATATTGAGAAAAAATTCATTCCTAATCATGTACGGGAAACCGGCTTAATATACAAGTTGGTGTAATATTAAGACTTTGTCAGTAATCATTAATTTAACGAGAATCTAAATGCTGAAACAGTAATCCTGTCTGCTATGCATGTGTCACACAGATGTATAACAGTGTCATAACCTCTGAATTGGAAAGTAATACTATAGTTCTTGTATGCTATTCGATGCATACCCACTATCAAAAATGGTATGTTAACGTTGAGAATTTTCTAATTTAGTTATTTTTATGACCAGAATGATTCTTTTTTATAAAAACTTGTTTTTCTTTCATGCACATGTAGAAAGATACCCTCGCATACCTTCAGAATGCCAGCTTTGACCACGAGCGGAGGGCGCTACGGTCATTGTCGGAGCGAATACGTTCTTGCCGTTTTGATCCCTAACCAAGGCGCGCCAAAAGAAGTTCTCAATTAAAAAATTTGGAAAGAATAAGATTCTATGAAGATCAAATAATGTATCCATGGAACCTCGTCTAAATAAACCAATAATGAAAAAAAGTGTGTGGCTTTCTTTCTCTTTTTGTTTTCCACGCCATTAACGGTAGAATAATGTTGAACTTTGCTTTCAATGTTTTGAAAAAAAATTAATTACATCAATGAATAAGTTATTAATGTATGTTATTTTTCAAGTATAAAAAAAAATTAATTAATCAGGGAATGAAAATATGCATTCAAAATAAGTTATTAACCACACTATAAGAGGAAGTAAGAGTAACTAGCTTAAAAAAGAACCGGGTGTGGGTCTCAGGACCCTCGACAGAAGTGAAAGAATACGCTATTGAACTCGGTGGTATTTGATTATCTATGATAAAATAGTAGTTTTCGTCACAAATGTGCATCTCTTCAGGGCGGTCCCTGGCCCCGAAGGCGCTGGCGAAGCAACGCCCGAGGGATCGTTGGGACCCCCCTGGTCGGATGCACATGAGTGGCGAACGCTGTTTTTCCTACCGAGCGTGTACCAGGGTTGCAAAAGTGCCCGAAGTAGGAAAAGGATGATTAAATATTGCATAGATAAGTTATATTTGAGACTAAAAAATTAATTCAATCTAAAGATGAAAACATGAAGTCAACAATTCCAATCAGTTATAGATTCTCTGTGATTTAAACAGTACAACGACAATTTATGAGTATCAAACAACCCACATAGCACAAAACATTTATGAAATGTTTTTAAAACGTTTAATTAATTTGAATATTTCTCACAAGAGCTCCGAGACATTTCTGAAACGTCCTTAAAACCGTAAAACTTCCGTTGCTGAGTTCAGCATAAGTTACATGATACGTTTCAGAAACGTTTTCGGAATGTTTTTGAAACGTAATTAAATTTAGTGTAAATTTAGGAAACAATAAATTATTTTAATTTTTTCAGCAATACCTAAATGCATCAATAATGACAACAATAAAAGTAAAATTTGAAGAAAAAAACGCCTAACCCTGGGATACGAACTGGGTCCGCTAGAACGAGAGGCGAGTATCTTATTCGCTCTGAGAATAAGCCTGGAGGGGATAAAACGATATGCGCCAGCGCCCATGGTGGAGATACAGTGAAACCGGGGGGGAAGCAAGTAAACAAGTGATCGCAGCAAAATTATAATTTATAAATAAAACAGATTTTGAGGCGCGATATCATTGTAATTAAGAGAAAAATCAGTCCTCTCGAATAAAGTAAAGCACAGGTAGTGAGTTGGGTTTGTTTTCCTGTGAATTGAAAATAAGAGGTTGGAAAACCGAAGTGCATAAGCGTATAAGTTGTTGCTGATCAAAAAATTAATACGTACGTCTTTATACGGTGTGCGCGGCATGTACTTACTCGGTCACTTTGGTCATTGGGACGTCAAGTAGTTGTCATGCGGAGCAGACGCTGCGCCTATCAATCTGTGTACAATGTTCTGCATTCACTTTCCCAAGCAGTGTACTTTCAACAAACAGCCTAAATAATTTTTCCCGTAATTATTATGAACAATTTTAGTGCAAAAAAACTGGTTTTTTTATTATTTGAAAAATATTAGTATTGCAAAAAAAAGATTCAGACAAAACTTGTGTATTTTTTAGATCTACACAATTTTTAACTTATGGTTTTTTTTTTAAAACTAATTTTTTTCAAGTTATTTGAAAAAAACCAGTTTTTTCGTACTAAAAATGTTTATAACAATTACGGGACAAATAATTGGAGCTAATATAATCGAAATTCAGACTCTTCGTTCCAAAATACGTATAAATTAGCCTGGGTACTGAATAGACATAAAATGCATACACTTTGGTACCCAGCTTCCGGACTACTTATTATCAATTTGACCAGAGTGGATGAAATACCATAATTTTAAATTACATCACTGTAAGATACAAAAACCAGTATTTTTGTTGTCCATCTTTACAACTGAATTATAGGAATACAAATGTGCGTTTAGTCAATTTACTAATTGAATTTTATTTGGAAACATTTTCCTTTTTCTCTAATAATATTTTCCGTCTTACGTTCACTCTTGGGGCTTAACGCGATGTTTTACGTATTGAGTTTGCATTTAATAGAGATTCTGTATAACAATGATTAGTTAGTACATGGTCGAATTAAAAAAATATTTCAATGATTTATATTTATATCGATGTAGTTGTGAGTGCGGAAATCAAACATAATGGTACTTGTACCTTATGAAAACCTTATTTTCTATGTGAGAAATTTTGTCCACTCTGGCTAAGTAGATAAGATATGCTCGCTTTTCATCCAGGCGGACACAGTTCGTGTCCGCGGCACGGCTACTTTTTTTTTCTTTATATTTTTAATTTTACTTTTATTTTTATTGTTTTTTTATGAATGAAGGTATTGCTAAAATAATTATAATGATAATTCATTTATCTCCTAAATTTGCGCTAAATTCAGGTATGTTCCAAAAATATTCTGGAGACGTTTCTATAACATTTTATATAAACTTATGCTGAGCTCAGCTACGGACATTTAACGGTTTTAAAGACGTTTCAGAAACGTTTCTAAACTCTTGGAAGAATCGTTTTTAAGTTTTAAATTAATAAACGTTTTAGAAACGTTTTGTGCTATGTTGGAAATTTCTTAACTGTAAAGCGGCGTTTTAACTGTTAAGGAATAGGCATGCATTCAAAGCCATATTCCTTAACAGTTAAGACGCCGCTTTATAATTAATGAATACTTCTACCAGTGTATAAACTGGTTGGAATTTTCGATTTAATTAGGTTTTTATCTTTACATTAGATAAATCGTTTAGTCCACCAATGATACTTATTTATGTATTATTTATTCATCCTTTGTACGACCGTAATTTTTAAAAGATAGCCCTGAAAATTGCAATATGAGGTTGCCGAAATATTGGACAATTTTATAAAATAATATTTTAATAATTACATAGTTCTGCTCTTTGACCAACTTCCTTAATTAATTATGGATTCTTACGGACATTTGATTTGTACACTTATGTTTTGCGAGATATGTGTCAACCGAGCTAATGTCAGGTTGCTATATTTTTAATAGATGATAATTTTTTTTCTTTCTCTTTATAAGCATAGCTTCTCCCGGCAGTCCCATGACTGCTTGGTTTTTTAATTTCATACTCTGTACCTTTCGAGTTTGGCGGGAATAAAACTAGTATTGTTGTTAACATATAATAAATGATTTATACAAACTTTGTTTACAATTGTTCCTTGCTGTTATTACTGGTTTTTGAAAATATGGGGGGTTGCAGATTATCTAAAACACAACAAATATGCACTATTTTATCGACAGATGAAAATAAGTATTCCGGTATTTTATCCAAAATTCGGTACGTTCGTAAACGTTGCATGATTCTTTCAACGTGTATTCGTACTCTAGCAACACTGTACGTCTTTTGAGTTTCTTCTTTTGTAAATTCTTTATTTTGTTCCAAAAATGGAGGGATGACCAGAATCACTTGATGTAAACATTTGGGCATAGTTTCTTGTATAACGGCTTTATCTGGCCAAAAAACAAGATTCTTCGTTGCACTGCACAGGTCATTTATCCAAAACTGAGAAAAATGTTCTTGAGATCATTCTTCTGCCCACATCAAAGAATACACTCATCGATGAGAATGTAAATCCAGATTATATTTTCATGAAAAAAATAAACAACCTATTCTCTGCATTAATGGAATAGATGTAAGCATTTTCAATATATAATTAAAATTCTTCAAGGATATTCCAGCAAGATCCGTTAATTGATCATTAGTTATGATGGACTTAAAACCCTTGAAATATTTCTGTTTGTCCACATCATTACACCAATTAACACCAATACACTTATCACTGAAAACTTTAGTGTCGGTGGCACATCCTTTATTTTTTACAACCTTCTGACTGGGAATAAAAAACACATTTCTTTTTAAATGTATCTATGTTTGTATTTGTGCATCATTAGTTAAACCTTCATAGATGAATCTGTTGCACGTAAACGTACAGCTCTGTTCTTGTTCTTCGGTTAAAAAATCAACTTGACATTCTTCATCCACATTTAGACGTACAACAATACCTGCACTTTCCATAGCGATACCAATAATACCGTCGTCCACAACACTGTCTGGTATCGATTCAAAATTATTAGCGTTTTGTACTTTTCGCTTTTTAATCGGTTGCATCGAAAGATTTTTTGGATACTCCTAAGGCGAGCATGCCTGGAAGAACATATTGCAAAAAAACATAATTTTTTGAAAAAAATCATGCACGTTCATAAAATGTTATATTGAATTGGAGTCAACAATATCACCTATAATTTCAACTCTATCTGAAATTCTTGTGGCTCGGTAGATTTTTGGAAATATTGTTGGTGCGTAGCTTGGACTCATAAAGTCAGGTGATGTTTTACCACCGATAAATTGATCACTGCAAATAACATCATATCTGTTGGGACACCATTCCATCCCATCTGGAATACAAATTAATAAAAGAATAAAGTGAATCAGTCACATATTTTGATCGCAATGTTCACCTATATTTTTTTTTTTTTTTTTAGAAAATAAAGCTTTATTAAGTCCTTAAAGGCTTTTATAGCTTGTTCACCTATATCTACTCCGCAGCAGACGGCCGTAAACAAAAGTAGGGTTGTGTTACTCACTTAATTCTTTTCATAGATGAAATCCACTTTCTTCTTTGATGTTGTTTAGATATTGATGTCGGAAAAACATAAAACTCGCCATTTATGCTGTAGTCGGTGTTTTTACAACCAACTACACAACAATTACGTCCCATTGTATGGAAACTACTTATTTAACACTGCAACATACGCATACGCATAAACAACCAGGTTTATTCGTGCCTCGCTGCTGAGCGGAGCATTGGCATAGATTTTATTATCCTCTCTCCAGACATGCCAACATAAGATCTTATCGGAGTGTCGCTGTGAAATATACTGTTGTTACTATCGCTTTGACAATTTAATTAGAAATCTTGAAAAACCAAAGTAATTTTCGTGATATTAATTAGCATGTTGTATTAAAATTTCAGAAAGTCTAGCGGTTGTAAAAATATAATAATTTGAACTGTGGACGTAATGCTATTAGTATATCTGTATAGTGCGTAACAGAATAAAATATCGTACATAAATTTGATTTTAAAGCATTACTTTTTGGTTTTTTCACTATTTTGTAACATCTTGTACAGTGATATGAAATAGTTTACATCACTTTTCAAGAATAATCAAATTTAGAAATAGTACATTACGCGACTAGAGCGCAAAGTTTGCACAAGGGTGCAAAGGCTTGTGCTCAAGTTGCATATACTGTTTTTCTTCCGAAGGGTGCAAAGTTATCGCCTATTTAATAAAATAGTGTTTGAACTGATGCACATTTGACTTAAATTTCAATCAATACTTTTTTCTCAAAATTTTTTTTAATAAGTGAACAAGAGTCTTTTAACAATAATGCGTTTATTTAGAAAGTACATTTTTGCAAAATTTGTATTTTATATACAATTTGTAATTTTTTTCAAGACGTTTAAAAAAAAAATTAAAAGTTAAGGATGTATTTTAATAAATAAAATCTTATGCATGAAACAAAGTAAATTCATGGCAGAGAATTCGAGCGGAAACTCGTTTAAATGCATCACAACAAAGGTTTGCGCAGGATCCAGGGGGCGGAGCCGCGCGGCTTCACCCCCCCCCCCCCCCCCCCCCCCCACCCCCACCCAAACACACCCCACAACTAATATCTTCCTCATAACCACACCCTATTTTAAATTTCCTACTCAGGACACATTACTCACAAAACATTGAGATAACTGACATCATATGGATGGAAAATTGATGTACAATTTCCCATCTATATGATGTCAGTTATCTTAATGTTTGGTGGGCAGCCTCTTAAAAACGCCCGAAGTAGAAAAAATAAGATTCGCCAGTAAAGCGCCTCTACCAGGGTGATCACAACGGTCCCTCGCGCATTGCTTTGTGATCGCCCGCGTAATCACCCTAGAGAAATGCACATTCCTGGCGAAAACTAATATTACAAACTATTTTTCCTACCGAGGGCACACCAGCCTCTCAAACACGCCCGAGATAGAAGAAAGAAATTTTAATCTCGAATTTCCATTGGAAAATAATTGGATTACTTTTCGCCCCAGGGCAGTAAAATTTCACTCTGGGCCCATGACGTTAGCATAAAAAGTACTTTTCCTACTTTGGGAACTTATGAAATCCTGGTACATCCTCGGTAGGAAAAGTAACATTCAATACTCGGTGGTAAAGGCTTTATTACAAACCTCGTTACAGCCCTCGCCTACGGCTCGTGCCGCAAACTTCTCGGTTCGTAAATTAAAGCCTTTCCAACCTCGTAAGAAAACTACTATTGGGCCCTCACTTTGCGCCCGATAGGGAGAAATTAGTAGTTTTCGTACGAGATTGGAAAGGCTTTAATTTGCGAGCCAAGAGGTTTACGGCACGAGCTGTAGGCGAGGGACATATCGAGGTTCGTAAAAAAGCTTTTAAGATCAAGTTTCGAATGCTATTTTTCCTACCGAGGGTGTATCAGGGTTCCAAAAAGGCCCGAGGAAGGAACAGTTTTTTTACAAAGATTATTTTTTGAGATTTACTGTACGGTAATAACACACAATAAGGGATTTTTGAGAGGATTTTGCAACATATTGTTAACTTGGGTAGAGAAAAGTACGTTTACCGCAAGCGGTGCTTATAGAGATATATAATACCTCTATGGGAGCGGGTCCGTGCTGTTAACCAATTTTTTTTCTCTCTGTGTAGATAGCATCAGCGTTACATAACACGACGCACGGTGCTACATAGAGATCAGCTCAAGAACGTCAGCTGATTTTTGGACTCTGTCAGAGTAGTACCTTAAAACCTAACGCAGTTTTAAACTGTCATTTTTGTCAAAGGAGCCCACCCCATTTTGTATTATCTAAAGAAAATGATTCACAATGCCATGGAAGGTCTTCCAGACGAGGATGATAGAGGTGCAAATTATTTTACAGGCCATCAGGCTGTAATTAACGACGATACTATTGATGAACCGAGACAGTTGGTTCTTAAACGCGTCGATGGATCAAGCAAGTCATCCCTCAAGGAATCCAAGGTACAGCGATTAGAAATAATGTTTACTAACTATATTTTGTGCAGTATATGTTAAAAATTTAATTATATTGCGTTTTCGCAGGATGCTCACCAAATAGAAATTAAATGCAACGAATTCGTCCAAGATAAAATAGAGGTGAAGGTAAGTATTTATTTACCACTTAATTGTGCATTTTTATATGTTTGAATAGCTTACGTAAGATAACAATTCCCCATAGTATATACTATACATACTAGTTTGACTATATATACCTGAAAAAACCTTTCAGCAGAGATGCGATGTGTCTTACCTGTACACCGTAATATATAATGATTGAGAAAAAAAATGAAGAAAATAGTTCAGAAATAAACAGTTTAAGAGAGGAATGAGCACATAAAAATTACAGTGCATAAAGAGTATGAAAAAATAAAATTTAAGGAGAAAAAAATTTACGTATACAAAATTAGATAAGGATATCACACGGATAAAAATTATAAAGTTCGTTTAACAATAGTACTCATGAGTGAGTAAGAGCAACATGTAGAAATATGCAGCATTATTGTATTCATACAGGAGAATCGTAATGCTGGTAAAGAAACTTATAGAATGAAATACATCATAATCACCCCTAGAGTTAAGAAAATACAAGAATCAGTAAAATACGCAAAATAAATTTATAAATTACATAATATTTATAATAGCGAAGATGCAAGGATATCGGACGTTAGTTTTGTATTTTTATATTATTCATGCCTTACACCGGACTATAAATAATGCACTTTCTTTATTATTCCTTACGTTATTAAACAGTTCAAGATTGTTTTCTAATTAGAATGTTTTTTTATTAGAATAAGAACAATAGTACAAATAAAAATCGTATGAACAAAATTTCAAAATTATGGTATTTGTTCAAAGTAAAAAATGCATGGTTTCGACATTTCAAGACCTTTTGTCAAAGCAATTTTAGATAAATTGACGAGCGATCTTTTCTTTACAAAATTAGTTAGTAATAAGAGCAAAAAATGTGTAAACAAACATTCCGAATTTTCTGTATTTGTTCAAACCATTGCGTATAACTACTGGATGATGTAATACAAAATTATTAACATTGTTTTGTTTACTTCAAGACTTGATAACAAAACGTTATACAAATTTGTATAAGTGTGCCCTAAAATTTAAAGATCATCATTTTGTTGCTTCATAATAAAATGCTTCTAGAATTTGCTCATATACCAAACATTGAAAATTATATCTTTTTCATCACTTTTTGTCAAAGTAGCTGTAACAAGGAGGGACGACTAAATGGTACTTGCAGAAAATGGAAACAAAGTGTCAGAATTACTAATGTTTATTATGATATAAAAAAGTACAATACAAAGAAGGTATGGCCGAAGCAAATTAATGTTTATCTCTATAAGCTCTAAATTGAAGCAAAGTTTACTCTGAAGCGGCAGTGACTATGATCTTGTGCCTTGCTGACGAAGGTGTATTTGTAGTGGCGATTGCGCGATGAATTTGCAACTTGAGATTCTAGCCAGAAGAAAAATCCAAGAGCCACTTAGCTTCCGTTCTATACATTACGAGGTACAAAAAAATACTGCTTCGAAAGCCATTTCCAATCTTCTTTTACCAATAGGAAAGTCAAATATCACCTTAGTGGTCTCCTTTATCTAAGTGATCTTATTTATTTAAAAGGTCAGCTAAGAATCACATTAGAGTCTTAAACTATTATCGAGGTACACCAAGCAAAAGTCCAAGTATTTCTGCTTGATTGAGTTGCGTTGGTAATTTCCTTAAAAGAGCATCGCCTCATCGTCCCTTGGTTCTTATATATTGTCTACATATATTTAAAATCTTGATTGCTGTACTTTGTAGGTAAATGCTTAGCTCATTTTGTAAGTAAACGGAATTACTTGGATACAGGAGACTACTTATATGACGGAAATAAAGTGTCTCTTGGATGTGTCCAATGCGTGTGCTGCGAGTTACTACAGCTTACTCTGGTTCAGTTTGGATTTGCTATATAATTACCCATGGATGGTACATTTCTTCAGTATTTAGGTGTAGATAGACTTTCAAGTTGCTAGTTTTTGTGGAATAAACACTATAAACACACCTAGTGTCCAGCGAAGATAAACATGCGAGCGAGCTGTTTGCGCTGGCATGTAGAGTACAGTTGTTGTGTCTGCTGATGCTGTCAAATGCTGGCGACGCTTGCTTGTGAACATATTTGGTCACTCAGATAGCTCGAAATTTTAAGGGACTTTGAAAATGCTGTCTTAACATGGGTCCTTATGAAAAACAGTATTTTTGGTATTTTTTACACTTTTACTAAACGCAAGAAAGTTCATGCAATTTTAGACGGTCTCTCATTTCAGTATGTATGGGTGGAAGGATTAATTAGAAGATTTTGGGAAAAATAAAGACATATTGTTTTATTGCCTTTGTTTAAAGTTTAAACGTTTAATACCCTCTTAGTTTATGCCAAATTTCAACACTACAAAAAATAGTTTATCTTGAAAATTGCTTGTATATTTGTGTTAGACGTACATTTAAAAAAAAGAATAGGTACATGAAAGTCCTGAGCTTAGCGGTTCGATGAAAAAAAAAAGTCACCAAAGGAACACTTAACTCAGAGTTTAATTGAAAATCGTAGAATTAGCTGAAACGCGGAGTAACGTTTTTTGCTTTAAGAATCACACTGAGTTTTTATTACAACTCTAGAAAAAATCCTCATAAGTTATGGGGTTATTTAAGATTGTTCATCCCTAAAATGAAAATAATTAGATTTTAATAAAAGTATATAACATATTGTTTACAATCCTTGAAGATGATCCTCAATGTTTCAGAGCTTTTCAGAGAATACGAGCTGAGAAATCGAGTGTTTAATTATCATATACTCTTATAGGAAACTTCAAAATCCAGCTCTGCCATGACTTTCACAGTTTTTTTTCAAGCATTTAAAATAATCAGATGTCGAAATAATTTAAACTATGTGTTTCGTGCCTGCGTGAGACCATGTCTAATTTTTCTCAGAACGATTCAGAATCTTATAGAAGAGCAATCACATTAATTGTATTAAGTTAAGGGGGTTATCGTGATATTCTTCTTCTTCAGAAATTTTTATAAAAAATATATAACTAATTTTATCACTTCTCACAACATGTCTAAATTTCAGAGGACCTAGCTTCATAGTTATTGAGAAATTAAATCGCAAAGATTCAGGGTTATACACGGGCTCTTATGGAGAGATCGTTGCCAACTGGTTCCGTAAGACACATTTTCACTTCTAACTTGGTTAATTTTCTTCAGAATTAAAAAAAAAAAAAATGTATTACAGTTAACCCCAATTAAAACAACTATTTCCAATTTCAGAAAGCCTAGCTTTACCGTTTTAAAGATTTGTCGACTAAAAGTTAATGCATTATGTTACTTGTATATCTGTTGAGTGGTACAGTTCCAAACAAAAGTCCGTGTAATCTAAACTCTTTGGCAGTTGTGATAATTTTTCGTTATTATTTATGTATGTACATCAAACATAATACTTATTTACGTGTTTCGTATAAGAATACTTATATTGGAAGGATGTAAACCAAAAACTAATTTTTGATGTTAACTGTACCACGACAACCACCTTAAAGACGAAAGCCTGCTTTGAAGTATTAATATAGAAGGAAATCCACGAAAAATCTGCTTTCTTCGGTTCCAAAAAAAAAGGTAAAATTTTTTTGACGGCACACCTCGGACACATTTTTTTGTTCCAGAGATCTTACTGAAGAAGATAAATACTTTGAACTAGCGGTTGGGGTCTCGACACATACATTTTAAAAATTTTTTTATTTTGAGCTAAAAATTCTAAAGTCAATTTTCATTACTGCTTTTTATTATAAGTGTGCTCTGGGGAGTCTCAGTCAGTAAAATATAGTACTTGAACAGAGCTTTTATTTCTCTTTTAAAACATCCCAATACATGGCTCACGTCAAAAGTTATGGGAATTTAAAGTTTACAATGAAAAAAGAGGACTTAACAATCTACGCAACAACCTGATGATCGTGTGGTTTGAGCTTTGAACACTGATAACTTTTGAAGCAGACCTTCCTTTAGAATGTTTCGGGAAGTAAATTAACGCTCTGATCATGCGCTACATTGATTTTTTTGAAAATGATGTCTGTGACTTTTTAGAGCAAAGTTATAATGAAAATAGTAAAGGTAGTCCGTAAAAATCTATTTCTAGATTTAAGGTTTAAAACTAAATAAAGCTTTAAAAAAGTGTGTGCTAAGATCCTAATACCTAGTTATAAGTATTCTTTTTATTTAGTGAAATTCTTGGGACGAAAAAATGCGTGTATGCAAGGTGTGCCATCAAAAAAATTTACGTAATGCTAAGCTATTTTTTTAGCACCAAAATTGGCAGATTATTCGTAGATTTCCTCATACATGCAAGTTAGGTTGGAAGCCGTCCTTTCAGGCATGGATGTCACAGTGCATCTCTCTCAGTTAACATTAACTGAAAATCTCTTTTTTTTGGGTTTACTGCACTGAATCACTTCATTTTATTTGTATAACAAACGTAATACAATAGCAAGTTCATCAACGTGCTGGAAAACAAAATTTTTTTAGTAATTGCACGTATCATGAGTTCTGGGCCCAGTCATTTTTTGTTACAGTGCCCACCCCGGTAAAATATCATCAGCTGTACTTATAGCTAAAATAACAGCTGAAAATGTAGCTAAAAATTTAGCTGTATCATTTGTTTTTTCAGCTGTATTCATGTGTTTTCTTAGCTAATATTTACAACTGTTTTTTTAGTTAAAAATTTAGATGTCGCGCGGGGTCTGTGCTCCCGTATTTTTAGCTAATTATTTAGCTGTATTTTCAGCTACAAATTGAATTGTCGAGCGAGGTATATGCTCCTGTATTTTGAGCTATTTATTTAGCTGTATTTTGAGCTGTATTTTACAGCTGTTATTTCAAAATTTATTCAATAATATTAGTAGACAAAAAAATCAGTGCGTCAAACTTTCGTACTGGGATTCGAACCATGGACTACTAGTTTCAGCGTCGAATATCTTACCCACTTGGCCAGAGTGGGTTTGATACAATAATGAGAATTTTTGTCCATATAATTAACAGCTGCAAAGCATTATAATCCAGAAATCAATTTTTAAATACTTGGAGCTATCCGATTATGTTCAAAATTTGCAGTAAATTATAGTTCTGAAAGGGATACAATATAATTTATCTTGTAATATCGATTACAGCAATCACAAAACCAGTAAATATATTATTACAAAGGTAGTTAATTAAATAACTGAGGTCACGGGATACTTTAAAATGTTTATTATTGTACGATGTAGAAGATTTACAACGATAACAAAAGCTTCATGTGCAGTATGACATAAGCTGTCGTCATGTCTCGTATCACACTGGGAATAAAAAGCTCGTGATTTCGTTGTTAATCTTCTGCATCGTACAATAATAAATATTTTAAAGTATCCCGTGACCTCAGTTATTTAATTAACTACCTTTGTAATAATACATTTACTGGTTTTGTGTTTGTTCATCTGTTTATCAGAAATGATTGCTGTAATCGATATTACAAGATAAATTATATTGTATCCCTTTCAGAACTATAATTATACCAGTTGCAGCTGTAAGTTATATGGACAAAAATTCTCAACCTTGTATCGAATCCACTCTGGCCAAGTGGTTAAGATACTCGACTATGCAAGTTGATGTCAAAGGTTCGTATCCCAGTACGAAAGTTTGACGCACTATTTTTTTTTTCATCTATATCTTATGTTTATCTGCTTCACGTATGAACAAAAAAAATTACTGCGAACAGATTTTTTTATTTTGGTGACAATATTATTGAATAAATTTTGAAATAACAGCTGTAAAATACAGCTCAAAATACAGCTAAATAAATAGCTCAAAATAAATACAGGAGCATATACCTCGCTCGACAGTTAAATTTGTAGCTGAAAATGCAGCTAAATATTTATCTAAAAATACAGGAGCACAGACCTCGCACGACAGCAAAATTTTTAGCTAAAAAAACAGCTGTAAATATTAGCTAAAAAAACACAAGAATACAGCTGAAAAACACATGATACAGCTAAATTTTTAGCTACATTTTCAGCTGTTTTTTTAGCTATCAGTACAGCTGATGATATTTTACCGGGCAGGAGGTGAATAAACTTAACTTAAGGTAGTTGTATGCCAAAATTTAAAGATAATTAAAAAAGTTATGTTTCTCAGTCAAGTAACATATAATCGTCGTCATTTGAATGTATGATACTGCCACATATGTACATAAGGTGTATTGTAGATTTTTTTCAGATTGTTTTCGAATTTATTTATTAATTTGGCGTATGATTAAAAGATTACTACTCTTTGACATACAAAAAATTTAATTATCATGCGATTTTATTAAACAACGGATAGTTTTTTTCTTCATTTAAATAGCTATAAGCTTACAATTTTTAATTTAAAAACAAATTCGTATCATTGTTAAAATGCATTTACTTATAAAAATAAAAAAAAATTCACTAACAAGTGCGTTTATAACAACGATAGGATCTGTTTTTTAAAGTCAAACACGGTGAGTTTGTAGCTATTAAATGGAGAAAAAAATTGCCGTGGTTTATTAAAATCACATGATAATTAAACTTTTTTTATATTAAATAGTTGTAATTATGTATGCAAGGTGTATGCAAGGTATATAAATAAATAAATCAGGAACAATCTGAAAAAATCTACAATATACTTCATATATATGACAGTATTATTCATTCAAATAACGACGATTAGATGTTATTTGACTGAAAAATCTAACTTGTTTGATAGCCTTGAAATTTTGGGATACATTCACCTCAGATCTTTGTCCACTGCAATTTTGAGTTAAATGTTTTAATTGATTTGCTGTTGATAGACGTTTGTATAAGCAACCATAAAATATCTTATAATTAATATGCAATAGATTTTTCTGGATAGAAAATAAAACACTTTATTTAAAAACTTATTTTGTTTTACTTATAGGTCGTTGGTAGAAACATTGAAGTCGAGGCAATATATAAAGAACAACTAGATGAGGCTGGTATTCCCATAATCTTCAGACGGAAACAATTTGTCCACACAGTTTGATTTAGAGAAAGCCGAGGCAGAGTTTGGTTCAAACGAATACTTGAACATCTACGTTCCTTCGATTAAAAAACCAGCGGTTGAAGGAGGGAATGATAATCAATTAAGCATATGAGCGACAATTCCATTAGAAAGAGAAACTGAAATCTATGGAGAAAAAGTATAATGGAATCGCGTTTTATCATCCATTCTTTTCAGCTGCATATTGTCAAATAGTATTTTTGAAGTAATTTGCAGTTTTAGTTTTCATAAGACAATTATTTAAGTTACAATACAATAATTATTTTTAATGGTAGGTAATTTCTATGATAATAACACATTGTATGATTCAATAAACATACTCTCACAAATGCAAATAAACCTTTTTACTTACAATTTGAGATAGAGTTTTTGCACACGGAATTCTGTTGATTTTTATCAAACACTTGCGTATTGCAATTCGATTGTAGTGAAGTTGTTACACACTTATAGAAAATAGAAATGTAATGGAGAACATACATTTCTTAGTTAAAGGACAATGTTTTGAACATTTTGATAGTAAAAGAGCGCTTAGATAATAAGCTCGTTCCCTAGTGCAATTAGAAAATCGATATTTTTTACAGTTTAACATTAATTTAGTCTTTGAAATGTTTTTAGGAATAAAAAGTTATAATAAAACATCCAGTCAACACCCTATGGTTTGCTTACCTTATTATTATTTTTTTTTTTTTTCACTTGAAGTAGATATTTAAAAAGTTCGCAGCCATGCCATGTACTCAATGAATGTAATAATCAGTAAGGTCTCATTATGTTAATGGATTTGCCAAGTTGTCATTTTAGACGTAGACACTTTGCGTTTATTCGTTGAAAAATTTTTATTGACTGAAAATATTTTTAGTATTAAATTTCTTTCGAAAGCATTATTCATACATACTATATGTTCAATTTTGGTTTTGCTCGCTTCGATAATTTAAAAATTTTTTCCCGTCTAGTGGATCATCGAATAGAAATAGAATTAGGTTCCAGAATATAATTTTTTTCACATTTTAATGTTTTCTCTAGTAGTATTTCATTTGACTGATAGTAACAATTGTATTCACATACATTAGAAGTGTAATAAATGTATTGAAAATATTGCGAAACATACAAACAATAGAAATTAGTTTTTTTAACAACTTATTGAACAACAATAATGACACATTTTGAATCATATAGATGATATATTTTCGTAATGAAAAATATTTCGAGTAAACATTACAAAAATATGACGAATGCCAAACTCGTATAAGGGAAATATTGACAAAGCTTCTTTTAACTTAAGAAAACAGTTGTTTAACCAACTCTATTTCTGAAAATGTTAGAATTTAAGCTTCAATGTTTTTCTATTTGTATCGGAGAAATAATTTTATTATCTTTCCATATGTTCGTATTTATTTATGAATCAATTTTACAATTCCAGTCGTTACTTTGTTAGCATAAGAGTAAAATGCCTCAAACAAACGTTTGTATATAAGATTTTTTTATAAAAATTTTTGTTTAAAATTTTATATAAGTAACGTACAAATCTGACTTGAGACGAATTAGAAGTACCACATATAAGCAGAAACTTTTATAGGTCATAACTAAAAATGGCAGTCATCTTATAATACTATATATTATTAAGACAGTCATAAGTAAGAAACGTTGTAAGACATAATTATAAATGAATATAGATAAATTACAAGCTTATAAATTATTATAAATGTAATAAAAATAAATGATTATGTATTTCCGTCATATAGTCTATGATGGAATTCTTTTGTTTGTTCTCCGACATATTTTAAAAATCAAGCAGTTTGAGATACTTTCTTTCTGAACTTTACACTGTGATTCAAATTAAGTTTTAGTTTCTTCAGAGATATCTTATCCTTGTTTAAAAAAGGACTTGAACACGAAAAATTAGTTGTACTTATTACAAGCGAAAAAAATGTATTATTTCAAAGGATTCCACCCAACACTGACAAACTTTCGCAAAATTCGACCAAATAGAAAAATTCGTGTTTGGCATATCGTTCATATCTTTGTCAAGCTTTGGGCAATATCTGATTTCACTAAAAAGTCCTGAATTCTTTGCTGTAAGATGAAGTTCTATGGCTTTCAGGAATTTACAAAATAACTACAAGATATACTATGTTGTCAGCGGATATTTTCATACAGCCTCATTTTTCAATATTTACCACTATCAAATCAAACCATCGCTTTTGAGATCGAAGCTACCTTTTTTCTCGGTAACAAAATTCTCGCTTCGCTACTGACAGATAAGACTATTGGAATATAAACAATCTGTTTCAAGAAACCATCAATACTAAATAGTTACGTATGTTATGACAAATTGATACAGTGTATCATCATTGGAAGCTATTAACTAGATGAAACACCACTAATCATTACATTCATCGAGTGCAAGCATAGCTACGAACTTTATAAATATCTACTTAAAGCAAAAACAACAGAATAAAGTTTCTACCTCTGTACTAAATCGTAAGTCCTATTGTGTTGACAAATTTATTTTTTATGAAGTGACAACAAACTTACTAACAATTTGCTAACAAACAACCAACTTACCACATTAATTTTGTACAAATCGGACCACTAAAATTTCGAAACTCTAAAATATCAATACGTTGGAGGCGATACCTAGATTAACCAACAAAATTTTTTTTGAGAACTTCCTAATTAAATCAAAGTTTTTCAAAACTTTCATGAGCTGTGAGATCCACATTCTACCTTCAACTTTTCTATAAGGCTTGTTATACTCATTTACACACAGATGTTTATGCAGAGCTTCGTTACACAAGCTATTCTTTATTCAAAAATCGAACGGTAAAGCGTCTCAAAGTGCCAACGCTGAGACATCAAATTACATTACTGTACCTGTCACGTACCGAAAAACATAGAAAAACATCGTAAAACAGCGTATACTGTGCTGTTTCTATTAGTCAGCCTGTATCGTAGTAAACATATGTTTAAGATACCTGTTTCCCAATACATAGGTATACATCAAAAACTTATATTTCTTAGACAAATAACATATAATCATTATTTTTTCATGTTTGATACCGTGAAATGTATTAGGTACATCGTAGATTTTTTTCAAATTTGTTTCGTATCAATTTATCAATTAATCTGTAGTGGCATCGTAGCATATTATTTATTTCTGTAGATCAGTTAAAACTTATTAAAATACAAAACAGTTCACTAGAAAGTAAGGAATTAAAAAATGCATGGAACAATTAGTGTTAATTAGCCTAATAATATGTATAATGGATTAAATTTTTGTACCTACAGCAGCACTTTAATCTTAGGTTTGGTTTCGCACGCATGCGCATCATGTTTTTCCCACTCCTGAACGGCTTGATCAGATAATTCGCAGCGAATTTCACGATTGGTGGAATTCAATGCAATAGAAGCTAGAAACGAAGAGGTAAAGTCTGTATGAGCCACTTATTCGGTGCAACGCGATGCAACGCAGCTTAGATGGGAGGCATAAGTACTTTTGCATTCGCTCACTTCATTTCCACCCTCCGCTTCTTTGTATTCTTTTCCCTTTCCTACTATATTTTCTTATCCATCCTTTTATCTAAGGGAGAGAGGTGTGTTCGCTGCTGATGCCGGAGAAGAAGTGAACAAGCTGCCTATATGTGCATGATGGATGACTATATAGTAGCGCAGCTGGTTGACTCGCAGTAGTTGCAGTGTGCACTGGCACCGCTAGATGTCGTTACTTGTTCTAGCTTCGTGACTTTGTATGTAGCATTGTATGATAGAAAATTTACTTAGAATTGCATAGGTTGCTTCCACTTACATCAAAATAATCTTCACAGCAGCAAAATCTACTTGATGTTGGCAGA
>JAPYYV010025059.1:0-11048 GCA_030522625.1 Copidosoma aretas
ATACCCCCCCCCTCCCCCCCTTTAGAACTTTGATGACTCCGTCACTCTCTCCCACACAATGTGGTCAATTTATCTTAGTTTCTCCGTTATTCCAAGAAATTTAAAATTTTCAATCGAGCCTAAGACTAATAAGCCCTCATATAAATAGTTTCTGAAAAGTATTAATTTCATTAATAATTTATTTAACTTATGATTTATTTAATATTTTTGTAAAAGACATGATGTAATAATATTTCATAAAGTATAGTGGTCTTAATGAAATTATATAATAACGATTTGAATTTATTATGAAAATACATAAATTCGATTAGAATAATATCATACTTATAAATTTTATTTACTTAACTAATTTTTTATGTTGTTACTTCTTTATTTTTTAAGTACATTGGAAATTTTTTTCTATACGACATTTTTAACTTTGATATTATTTTCACTGTCATATTGTATAAAATGCCATCTTTAGGATTCAATGTAATTGCACACACACTCACGCATCAAAATAATTCCTTTCGAAAAATCGAGTATAGAAGCCGTGTTCTATAAATTAAGTATTGAATAGTCGAAAAAGATAATGTACAGGAGTTCAATTAAATTTAAATATAATATAAAATTCACATTTACAAATATTAAGAAAGAATTTTCAAATGATATATTATACAAAACTTATATCCATAAGTGACTCTAAAGTCACCAAGAACAACAAACAAAGGCCATAACTATTACTGTAATAATAATGACTGAGTAAATATTGTATACTTGTACATATGAATTAAAATTAACCTTAAATATCAATTAGAGTCATTAACAGTATTAAATTACTAACAATTATTTAATAAAACGGTAAGATGATTTTATATATTGATTATATTCATTTGAATTTTTAGCAAATTTTTATGAGATTGATTTAGTTATCTATGTTTGTATGCATAAATCTAAATTAAAAAATAAATTTGTCTATTTATCATTCAGACACGAGAATAAAAATATTGAAATATGGGGGTTGGCGTGCAGAGCGCGCAGGGGAGCGAAGCCCCACTAGTATATATACATAACTTTGATTGACATTTGTTATATTTGTTATTAACGATATTGGCACTTATTTTATCAACCAGGCACTCAATTACAGTCCCCCACCTATCTTTCTTACAAACAATTCCAGCTACCTCAGTTACCTTTAACGTCAACAACAAAAAATCAACGGAAAAAAGAAGGTATTTCATCCTTTAACCTAGAAAACCAACAACCATTTTGCTTATAAAGAAAAAAATATGATCAGCTGCTGGTTTCTAAGAACCAGATTAAATAGTTAACGACAAAAAATAATAACAGTAAGTTTTGAAAAGAACCACAATCATAACTGTAGATGAGACTAAGAACAAATAAAAAGAGTAAAAAAAATGATATACGAATCAGACGTATTGGCATACAGAGAGAAAAAAAAGCACTTCTGACGAAAGTAATTGTTAAGTATCATCAAAGTAGTTTAATCGTTCTAAGCAGATACGCCTGTCTACAATCACGGAGGGCTTACAGCAACCCTAGATCGACACACTGCTGAAAATAATACCAGCTCTACGACCAGAGCGGCAGTCTCCATTGTCACTAAATGATGGAGTCGTCTGGGCAAAACAAATGTGCAGTGAATAAAAGTAGAAAACTGTTAACAACTCACCAAACGATGATTAAATATATCAATAAATCACTGAAAAAAGGTTTGAGCAAAATCATCGGTTCGCAGAAGAAAAGAGTCAAACACAGATTTTCTTTTGATAATACCAAAATTCTAAGGGCAAACCCTCAAAAAATATTACTTACCCATCTCCTTAAAAAAAAAAAATTTCAAAACGCACGCAGACTTATATCAATTTATTTAATTTATTTTCTTTCTCTTTCTTGGAAAAGAGATCCCCTAGAATAATGAAAAGTGTCATAAACGGACATAATGCAAATTGAATATAAGATATGATTTTACGCAGTCAATACATCCTCTAACGTCCACTATAACAAATAATATTATGAGTGTCGTTGCATTTTAAAATAAAAGTAAAAATAATAATATAATAGCAGAAGCAGTGGCAAAAAAATACTATTATTATGTTAGCAAATAATTAAGATGAATGAGGGTTGTCAATACCATTTGTAAGTGGGAATGCCGAATAAAATTGCGTGGAACAGAGAATAATTAAACAATGCAACGTACATATACGACACCAGCATGTTGGGTGCAGAATATTGTAGCTACTTTACGCACCTTCTTTTTCTCCTTACTAGCAAATTTGAAAGTATGTATTTGCGTGCTTATGTCTGCATCTAATTGTATATTATATGTTTGCATGAATTTTTTTCTTTCATATAGATGAATGCATGTTAAAATGTATGCACGTGTAGAGGTTTTTGTGCACTCCAGTACCTAAGTAGATCAATATGATTGTGTGTATGCATCCATAAATATCTGCGTGTATAAATATATGTATGCATGCATCAATAATCGTAGTCGTATATAAATTCGGACGTATCCAAATATTTGTTTAAACGTCTGCATGCTTGCATGTTTAGTGTGTACTGGCATGTATGCATGCATGCGTGTATGGATCTGAGTACGCTGTTGTGTACGTATGTGCGTATGTTTGCATATATGTCAGCAGCTATGAATATATATATTCATGAATCTAACTGTCTAGGTACAAGCATGCAAACATCTACGCGGACTCAAACATATGTACTTTTACATGCATGTATGTATACATGTATTCATGCGTACTTGTATGATTTTTATGCATATATGAGCGTATATTTATTTGTACTTATGAATGCATGTACATACGGACCTCCGTATGTCTAAATGTACATGTGTATTATTGTGTGTACATGTATACATGCATGCAAGTTTGTATGTATGTGTGCTTGTGTGCGTAAACGACTGTATAATTTTGTGTACGTATATAAATACGCATACATTTATCTAATAATGTATAAATAGATGAATGTATTCATGTATGTATGTATGTATGTGTGTGTGTGTATGTAGTTATTTACGTATGTATGTACCTATGTATGTTAGTATGTATGGACAAATGTGTGTATGTATGTATGTATTTACGTACATGCATGAATACATGCATGCACGTATGTATAGTATTAGTTTTTTTTATTGCATCTGATAGACCTTTAAGAATTTTCACAAATTCCTTATTGTCGGAACTGTATTGACCTCGGGAGTTACAAAGGATGCATATTTTTAAGACAAATGAGATATTTATTTTCTCATTTACTCAATTTAATTAGGCTATAAATTATTGGTTTTAAAATCTTCAACTGTACATACTTTAGCCTACATTAAGAGCCAAGCATATCTTGTATCGTCTCCAAAAAACTAATAATAAGGTATAAAACTCCCAAGAATTCGTACATACTTGTCTCTTGTAATCCTACAGTCACGTAGTAACAATTTCATTTTTGTATCACATAAGCAATTAGTAATTGATTAACGCAAGAAATTGGTAAAAATCCAAAAATTTATGGTGAATTTATAGAATACTAAAAAATATTATTGCACACTCAATATTAAGAGAAAAAAAACTTTAATATGACTATTAGGACATAAGATCAGCATATGATTGGCGTAATCTTTAGCGGGCAAAGATATTATTGCTTAGCATCGTAGGTATTTTCAAAATACTTATAATTTTATGTTATTACAATTTCTAGTATGTAGTGCAGTGCTCTGGACTTATGCAGATTTGCGGTCATTACACGATGATTATTATATTTGATTCTCGTAGGCCTAAAATTTTCTTGTTAAAGTCGCAAGTACTAATGTAGTCATGATAAAAACAAACAGTTTAGAGGGAAAAAATATTCTAACATTTTTATTATAATCTATTGCCTTACCGTCGAAAAGAAAACTATTGTTTGAAGCTGTTAATGATGAAAAAGTTTATTTAAGTATATTAAAGTATTATTTCATTTTTACTTGATACCTAAGCTTGTCCTTTCTTTTATGTTTTATTATTATCAACGCTTTTTTTCTCGATCCTTTTTTTTTCATGTAAGGGTTATTAGAGATATCGTAACATAATATTTAACAAAAAATAAGACTTACTTATTTTGTGCATTAGATAATATTGTTATGTGTAAGAAATACAAACTTTTCTGAATCAGTCATATATTGTTTTTAAAACCAATTAACTGATCCATGTATCAGTACTACTATTTGATGAATTTATATGCAGACAGTTTGTTTATGCCTCCATAAAAAAAATTCTAACGAGACATAATTTTTATTTGTGTTTGCATCATAATAATTGAATAGTCATAAGCTGTAAGAATTTTTGGTCAATTTTGCTGAACATATCAAGTTGATGATTGAAAAAAAAATTGTCCGCACGACAAATAGAGCCTAAATGATGAAAACATTGTAATGTATTTGTTATTATACTATGTAATGTTATAGAACATTATGTTTCATAAATCTGAGTGAATCATGCATATATCTTTGCATTGATTAAATAATAGTGTAGATGGTACACTTTCTTGTTCACAAATTTAAAAATACAAGTTATTCTACGATTATAGGATCAAAAAAATTGTATGGTACAAAATTTCGTTAACTTGCTTGTAAACGAAGTCTAAGTATATATTTGTAACCAAATTAAAGATTTAAAGGTGAAGGATACACTTTTTTGTTTATCAATTATTCAATCTATACAAATTATTCTCCGATAAAAGGTTAAACAAATTTTTGATGTTTAAACATTTCGTCAACTATCCTTAAACTTACTCTCAGTGTGCATTTGTAACTCAATTTCAGATTCGAAGGTTGTCATGTATGATGGAATGTCTCACACAACATTCGTTAATTGCATTGGATGAGCCATGCATTACTACGTCTTCTACTGATGCAATAAGTATTATGGTGTCGATTTGTATTAAAATTTTGGATTCAAAAGCATTTACGTTTTGTTCAACATATTATGACTATCTAACACATCTAAGCATTATCTTTCCCAACGTTACGAAGTAAGTAAACTTAAATTTATACTAATAAAATTGGTGTTTTACACTATAATGTAATCTTTAATACTATAATTGGTAATTACATGTCCAAGCGAAATTTGTAGGTTCGTAAAATTCTGCAAATGATTGTACTTATGTTAAGAGTAAGTTAGTGTTAGTATACTAGACAACAAAGTAATATCACTCATGCCTCCAATAAGGTATTATTCTTCTCGCCCGGTTTATCTGTTCGTCCTTGGATGAACAAAATCTTGCGAATATTTCTCATGATATTTTTGGATCAGCTAGAATACTGTTCAAATGTACGAGGTGTGTTCAAAAAATACCCGGAATGTTTTAATTTCGCGGGTTCGGAGAATACGATTGTCAAAATTTTTTTTTTAATGTGTTGGTATACATGTCCATAAAGTATGAAAAAATTTTCAGCTGTATTCATTGTTTACTTTATCTATGGCAGTTGCTAAGATTAAACGTGTTTTTATGAGCTCTGCGACTTTCGATTGTTAAAAAAATGAATCAAAGAATTTGTATCAAGTTTTGCGTAAAAAATAAAATAAAGTGTAACAAAGTGTGCGAAATGTTGACAAAGGCCTAAGTCTGCTATAAAAAAAGCAAGTGTTTACGAGTGGTATAAGCGTTTCCAAGATGGCTGTGAAGACGTTGAAGATGAACAATGCCCCAGCACCCCAACAACCGATGAAAATGTGATAAAAGTGAAAGCAATGGTTATAAATAATCGCCGAATCACAATCAAAGAAGTTGCTGATAATGTTGGCATATCGATTGGCTAATGCCATGACATTTTTGCAAACATTTTGGGTATTAAACGCGTGGCAGCAAAATTTGTCCCAAAATTTTTGAATATTGAACAAAAACATCGTTGCTTATTCGTAATTTTTTGGCAAAAAATAACACTGTAATGATGCCCCAACCTCCATTTTTGCCAGATATGGCCCCTTGTGACTTTTTCCTTTTTCCAAAAATCAAAAAAATCTTAAAGGGTCGTCGTTTCACAAGCATAGATGACATCAAAAGGGCATCGCTGAAAGAGCTCAAAGCTATCCCAAAGATCAAGTTCCAGAAGTGTTTTGAGGATTGAAAAAAGCGCTGGCATAAGTGAATACTTCGTAAGTGCATAACATCGTTGTAGATAAATAAATAAATATTCTATTAAAAAACGAAAACTCCGGGTATTTTTTGAACACACCTCGTACATAACAATATTTGATAGGTATCTTTAACGCTATTATAATGTTTTGATTCAGAATCGGTAACATGCAAATCATAGCATATATTTGCAGATATGGTAGGATTTCTTTATTGTATCTGCCCACCGCAATATCTTCTGAGTGCGATTTTGGACGTTTTTTTTTTTTTTTTTTTTTTTTTTTTTTTTTTTTTTTTTTTTTTTTTTTTTTTTTTTTTCTTGTTTTTTAAATAACAAAAAGACACAATTTTTATCAAATTTTTATGGAAGTTAAAGTAAACAATTTCTTATCCTTCAAACATTCAAATAATTTGGTTGCTTTAGCTTGTGGTAATCATTTTTTTACCTAACACTATTTTTGCTCTTATATCACTAGAAAGTCTTTTTTTTATAAAATGTAAAAACCATGTATCAATTCTAGGTCAAGTAATTAGTTTTATACATCTGAAATATCTCGAAAATTCAGTTAGTTACGTAAATGTGTAGCATCACCCTGGAAAAATTGTTAACAATCCAGAATGACAGATCCAAAACACGATGGCTGTACACAACCTTACAGTAAGCCAGACACTTTGCTTCAAAAGTGGGACAACCTCTTTCTAGTTGAAACAGAATCATTTTAGAATATTGACCCTTTTAGTTGCCATTCATAACAATAAGTTCGATATACTTCATGATAAAGTCTTGGATAAAAATACGTTTTTTGTAAAAGAAAAGAATTAATCATTCATTTTTTGAAACTAATTAAATAAATTAAAATCTTTTTTCTTTAACAACACTTCTATCAGATTCTAGGTAGTCTGGTAAATGTTGAATACAATTTGATTTAAAATTACTAGGAAAAAACCGTTATCATTTTCTAAAACTGATTTGTAAATCCCTTCACAGAATAATGTAAGTCAAAGACAAATATAGTCGGTATGACTATTTTCTATTTCTTGTTGTTGCGCTTATTTTCTTACTTAGTATGGAGTGTTAATATACGAGACTAACTTC
This sequence comes from Copidosoma aretas, assembly GCA_030522625.1. Taxonomy (NCBI): domain Eukaryota; kingdom Metazoa; phylum Arthropoda; class Insecta; order Hymenoptera; family Encyrtidae; genus Copidosoma; species Copidosoma aretas. The sequence continues at coordinate 7,220 of JAPYYV010025059.1, forward strand.
TGGACGTTGGGATCGGGGACTGGGCCCAAAGTGATGTCTGCCGAATTGAATGACGTAAAATAAAATTTTTAAATAAATAAGTCACACAAAAAAACTGAGTGATTGGATCGTAACTATTTTATTACTTAATTTCTTAGTTACATCATTAAATGAATATTTCGCCGTCTTACTGACGGCATCGTCAGGATCAGCAAATCTATAATTATGTATGTACATAAAGTAAATACGTCACAATAGTGAAACAATACAATAGATTGTAATATGCTCATAAATAATTGTAGAACAAAATACTAGACAACCATAGCGAGGTTTGCTCAGTAACTATTTTTTGCTTTACATCAATAAGACTGATAAAGTTGAATGATAGACTATCAAAAATGCTTACTTGATTAATTTTTACTTTTTCTAAAAATGTGATACAATTTTTTTTTTAATAAATTTATCTTCTCTTTCATATCACCCTAATGTTAACCAATACTTTAATAACAAAATGATTTAAATAAATAGTCAAAGGTTTTTGGTTTTTTAATCTTTTTTATCCAGTCAGAGGTTAGGATTTCCGTATCTGATTTTCTACATAGTTATCCTCTATTTTTCATCATCACAGCCTCAAGCTTTGTAAATAAATTCGCGATTATTCTTTTTTTATCTAAAAATATAAGGTTTCTGACACTATAAACCTATAATCACGAGTTTTGAGGTTCTGTTTAACGCAGCAAACCTAAATCCTAGATATAAGAGTTACATTTGTTTGGAAGATAAAAGTTATGGAGTTATACAGTCATTTAAATTATTTTTCGGCCCAGAGTATCGATTTGTCGAGTCTTCCCATTAACTTAGAGGTTACGGTTCAATTATCTGACCTACCCTATAGTTTTACTTTATTTTCCATCATCTCAGCATAAAGCTTCAAAACAAATTCTCTAAGTATTCCTTTTTTATCTCAAAATATGAGGTTTCTCACACTAGAAACCCGTTATCACGAATTTTTAGATTATATTTGATGCATTCAATTCAAATCCTTGTAATAATAGTTATACTTGTTTGAAATATGAAATTTATGGAGTTATAATAATGTCATGTAAATGGTTTTTCAGCTCAAAATATCGTTTTTTCGAGTTTTTCATTAATTAAGAATTAATGATTCATGAATCCAATCTAATCTGTAGTTTTTCTCTGTTTTACATTATATTAGCTTAAAGCTTCAAAACAAATTCTCCAATTGTTCCTTTTCCACCTCTAAATATGAGGTTTTTCAGACTTCAAACCTGTAATTGCGAATTTTAAGGTTATGTTCGGAGCAGGGAATTGAAATTCTAGTTTATGTTGTTAAAATCGGTTAAAAAATAAATGTTATGGATGTATAAAGAAGTTTTTTAAATGATTTCTCGGCTTAGAATATTGTTTTTCGAGTTTTCTTATGAATTTCGTGGTTTAGGTTTGTCGATCTGATATTCTATATAGTTTACAACTATTTTTTATCATCCCAGCTGAAAGCTTTGAAAAAAATATTTGATTTCTCTCTCTTACATTTGATAGTATTAGGTTTTTGACAAAAAAAAACAAGTTTGCTCGTAGTGATGTCATCTGCAGCCAACTTTCGTTCGTTTACTCGTGAAAGCCTTTCATACAAATTCGTTACCGTTCGGTTTATCTCATCAACGTTGTCCCACGCCTACATAAAAGCGTTAAACTTTGACGATGGGGTGCTTTAGATCTTGGCGATGATCTGGATGCTCGAATTCTATTCAAACTACTGCTACTGCTATCACTACTTTAACTACTACTTCTTCTAATACTGCTACAGCTACTTCTACTACGTCTCTTACCTTAATGGCTACTACTCCTACAAATTTAATGATAACCACTATTACAACTACCTGTAATACTACTACTACTTCTACTACTACTACAACTTCTACCGTACTGGTACTGCTATCACTGTTACTACTTCTACTACTACAACTTATAGTACTACTACTAATCGTACTATTACTAATATATCCACTACTACTACGACTCCAAGTACGGTGATGAATATGAATACTACTACTAGTGAAACTAATAATACGCGTACTACGACTAATACTTCTACTACTGTTACGACTTCTTATACTTCTAGTACTAATACTATTAATACTAATTACCCAACCATGACTTTTATTACTACGACTACTACTTCTACAAATCCTATTTCTCCTACTAATGCCACTAGAATTACTACTACTACTTTTATTACCTTTATTCGGCCGCTGTGTATGCGGACACTGCGGGAAAATTGTTCGAGAGGCTGATCTGAACTCGCATACGAGAGGTAACCAGCCTTTCGGACAACCAGTACGGGTTCCGTCAGGGTCGTTCTACGGTCATGGCTGTGGGCGAGGTGCTAGAGGCGGTCAAAAAAGCATGGGCGCCATCTCATAAAACGAGAAGTGCCTGTGTTCTGGTGACCCTACACGTCAAGAATGCTTTGAACTCGGCCTGCTGGTCCGACATCAGAGAGGCATTGAGGCTGTGTTCTTCGGTACGACACTAAGGTGGGACAGAGGGAGATGCGTCTGACGTCGGGGGTTGCGCAGGGCTCTGCACTGGGCCCGGACCTCTGGAACCTCGTCTACGATGATCTGTTGCGCCTGAAAATGCCTCCGGGGGTCCGGGGGTCGGCCTGACGGGTTTCGCTGAAGACATCGCGTTGCACGTCACGGCAAGATCCCGCGAGGAGGCCAAGCGCAAGATAGGATGGGCGGTCGCGATAGTGGCGGAGTGGCTGCGGGATCAAGGTTTAGACTGGCGATCCAAAAGACGGAAATGGTTGTTCTTACCCGGCAGAGATGATTCGGCACGAATTTCCGCGTGAACTTTGCTGGTGAGGCGATATACGCAAGCACGGTGATGCGCTACCTGGGAGTGTGGGTCGACTCTCGGCTCACCTTCAGGGAGCACATCAAGAGAGCAGCGGAAAAGGCCGCCAAGGTTGCGGGAGCGTTGTCTCGGTTGATGCCGAATGTTGGTGGCCCGCAAGAGGCCAAAAGACGGCTTCTAGCGTCGGTCACTTACTTGATACTACTATACGGCTCGGAGGTATGGGCGGATGCACTGTCGAGACAGGATGCCCGTAGAAAGCTTACCTTACTACAGCGTCTCGGATCTCTCCGGATCACGTGCGCCTACCGCACGGTTTCCTCCGCAGCTGTTATGGTAACTGCGCGAACGATCCCCGTTGTGTTGTTGGCCCGGGAGCGCAGGGAGAAATTTGTGTCTCCTGGTGCCCAAAATGATGACGACCAGCGGGAGGAAACGTTGACGACATGGCAGCGGGAGTGGGATGAGGCCGCTGTGGGCAGATGGACGCACCGGCTAATTCCTGACCTGCGGCCGTGGATGGAGCTACATCACGGTGAGGTTAACTACTTTCTTACCCAGTTTCTCTCTGGACACGGTCAGTTTAATGCCTATCTCCATCGGATGGCGGTAAAAGCATCTCCCAGATGCGACTACTGCCTTCTGATGGATGATACTGTCAAGCATACGTTCTTTGTGTGCGCAAGGTGGCACCAAGAGCGCGAGCTTCCGGCGGGCCGTCTGAGCATGGTCCCCACGCCTGAAAACATCGTCCCTAAGATGCTTAGCACCGAGGACGCATGGAGGGCTGTGGATGACTGTGTCCAGACGGTTATCCGCTTGAAGAAGGAAGAAGAGAGGGTCGCTGAACGCCGAGTGGGGGCTTCCACGTAGGTGGTGCTCTGGGTTGCGCGGCCAGTGAGGAGGCAGGATAATTCGTGCGTATCCATGCTGCGCTGAGCCTTGTGGCTTATCAGCAAGGAGAAGC
>JAPYYV010025063.1:0-20731 GCA_030522625.1 Copidosoma aretas
CATTCTTTCCCCGAAAGAACCCCCCGAATGAGAATTTTCAATACGGAACGCGGAAGGAGAAGAAGTGACTCGCGCGCATTATTTCAGGCGACGGCAACGTCAGCTTCGAGGAGTTCGTCGAAATCGCGAGCAACATGGGCGGCAGCGCCAGCTCGTCCTCGCCGACGGACCCGAATCAGGAGGAGCAGGAACTCCGGGATGCTTTCAGAGTGAGTAACTGTCAGTATACTATACTTAATTATGGTATTCAAGCGGCACATTGCGTCGATGTATCGTGTATGTGTGCGTGAAACTGGAATCGATAGCAATGAATGCGTTGTTTGACAGTTGAGGCTTAAAAGTTCTCTCGCGAAATACTGAAAATTATGTTCACGCTCGAGCAAAGAGAGGAATTCATTTTTTGAATTTAATTAGTCACTGCTGGCCTCGGAGAGCTTAGCAGATGCTCTGTGGGATAAACGTTCGTAACGTAGCATAAACATAATTAAGTAAAAAGCAAAAAATAAAACACACAAAGTACGTACGCAAAAGAGTGAAATGCAAAATATGATTCCCAACGTGAGTAGCGCGTTTGCCTACTTTACTTCGTTGCCTGCGCAAAAATGAAAAGGGGAGGAACGGGCGCAAACGTGGAGCCGCAAATATAACGCTCGCACATAATTTCACGCTTCATTTCGTTTTTCACGTTCCTTTTATTGCAGTTACGAACGAGTGAAAATTTTGTAGCAATTACCGCGTGGATTTTTTTTAATTATTCCTAACTTCGCAAAAATGATACTTTCTATAAGCAAGCGAGCTGTCAAAAATCTGATTACGTGATTTGATTACGCATTCCGGAAAAATTGACGAATAAAAGTCTTTCAGCGTTTATGAACATATACGTAACCATCCCCTTTATGAAAAAAAACTTTTTAAATTCTCCATTTTCTTCGTAATTGGGGACAATCTTTTGTAACTCACAAGATTGTCTGGACTGAAATGAACTTCAAACAAGAAAATTTAAAACTCGTAGTTGTGAGTAAAAGCGCATCTGTATGTATCATTGTGAGTATTCGCATGAAAATAATATCTCTGTCATAATACAGTCGTAATACACAAACAACTTTGTGAATCCAGAATATCATGTACACCTATTTTCAGTTGACTTAAATCGCAAAAAATGAGCCCAGATACAACGAAAAAGTGTTACCCGCGCGATAGAGCATAATGACTGCAGGGATGTAGTTACTACTGAGGCAGTTGAGAAAAGTCGAAGAAAAGTGTGTTAAGGGGGACATTACATGCAGATCCATCCTCCAGACTGTTTTCAGCAAGAGCCTCATTGGATTTTTGTTATTCTTTCATTTATTTTCAGTTAGGCGACGCTCTGCCCCGCGTAACCGCGTAACCAAATGAAATTGCAACTATTATCAATGCCGCGTCTACCACAGCATAGCAAGGATCGAACTGTCGCAGGGAAGATGCGTATTGTGTGCAATATAACTGTACAAATATACAATACGTATATCACAGCCCAATGTAGAGAGAGCCATCAGAGCATCTGCACAATGCGCCCTAATGACCGCGGCCTATCTTTATCTACCTTTCTTCTGCGCCCTCTATTTTCCCCGTCGGTCGTTTTCCCGTCCCTCGATTTCACATTTTTCTCCCACCGGCAGCACAGATGCCTATACATGTATATAAATATACGGGTCATTTCACAAAAACTGCGATATTTTATGAAGCCTATGTTTATAAACAACGCATCTTATTATATTGAGTCCAAACTGTTTTCAAATGGTGCAAACTAATTTTTTCTAGACAACCCTTTTGAAATCAAATATAAAAAATAGTTTGCGTGGCTGTAAGATGGAAAAAAATCGGCTAAAATGTCATTACCGTAATGCGAAGCAATTAAAATTTTCATTTTTAGCGACTTCTACTGCGTTGACTTTTTTATTTCTTTAAGCCGTATTTTCCAAAAATCTGAACCGTCGAGCAACCTTTCTAGTAGTTACAGGACGTAAAAAAAAAATTTTGAAAGTGTACAAGACGTTCTAATCGTGAAGCCCAGTTCTGCTGACATAAAATAAGAGAGGTCATTACCGTAATGCCCCTGATCTCGGAGGTATTTTAAATTATCGATTAGAAGACAATCGTGTAAGGAGGCTTCTGGTGTGCATATGTACAGAACTAAATTGCACCGAAAAAATCTCATTTGGAGCATCAGAATTGCCAAAAAAGTATAATTACAAGTCTGTCATTACCGTAATGCTTTTTTGAACTTTTTAAAAAATCCCACTGATTCCAAACACTAAATTTTTAAAATCGTATTCCACACACAAAAATATCTTGTTCTTCGTGAAATGACTCATGTATACATCATGTAGTGAAATATATTGAATTTACTATAAATTATTATTATTATTATTGTGTTACGTGTATTACTTATGGTATATTATACACATAATTACAGTATTGACGTATTTGTTATAAAAAACTACTCTACTTGAGTTGTAAGAGAAAGATAAATCTACTCACGAAACATAATCTCCTTATTTCTTACTCCGTTGTTGATCGCTTACTGCTCAGCATAATACGTGTTCGCTTGATGGATGACTAGATTACACTGAAAACGAAAAATCGTAAGCTGAGTCAGCAGAGACAGCAGAGTCAGCTCATTCAGCTGAGTGAGTCATTGAGCTGCGCACTTTATACTGCGCGACGAGGTGCGCAGCTGACCTGATTCTTTGTTAACAGTGCTATCCTGTCATTCGTCGAGTGATCACGTATTAAATACTGAGCATTGACGCGATCAACAACAGAGTAAGAAATAAGGAGATTACGGTTCGTAAGTAGACTTATATTACACTTGAAACTCAAATAGAGTAGTATTTAATAACGTATGCTTGTATAATATGATAAAATAATAAGTTGTATAATATCTTCAAATTTAGTTATTCTATTGTATAATATGCACATGAAATAATTTAATAAACATTGACGAATGATTGACAACCATTGTAACATCATTGAAAACACTCGAAACTAGAACAGAGTAGTTTTCAATAACGTATATATTTCTGAAAAACTAGGAATTTCATGAAGCCTATGTTTATAAACAACGCATTTCATTACTTTGAGTCAAAACCATTTTGAACAGTGCAAACTGATTTTCTTCAAACAGCTATTTAAACTTTTTAATTTTTTGAAGCTGTATTCTCCAAAAATCTGAAAGATCGAACCCTTTCTATAGTTTTGAAAAATAAAAAAAATTGTTGAATTTGTGCACGGCGCTTCAATCTAGCGTAGAAAAAATAACAAAATTCTAAACCCTCAACTTTGAAAATACTATTTCCCACCCCAAAATATCCCGTTTTTTGTGAAATGGCCCATATGCGAGGGCACTGCCTCGTCACACATTTGATCGCTCTCGCGCTCAAGTGCAGGTAGTCACTTCCTGCCTCGTTGCGAGATGCATTTCTCGCCCCTCTCCCATCCCCGAGTCAGAAAAGTCGAGTCGTCGGCGGCGACATTTCTTCACTCCATCCCGCAAACAGAGCCACAGGGCCGCCATAAATTTAATGCAGCCGACGATGGCAAGGTGAATTCATACATATACACGTACAAAGGTACAGTTCGGCTTTCTCCCGTGTTCGCGCGAAAAAAATTCGCCGCTAGTTGGAAAAATATTTTCCGATCTCCAGCTCCCCCGGGGCGCCAGATCGAATAATCTTCCGGCGAGATCTGAAAGTGACGTGCGTCTCTCGTTCAAGAACGCGGAGGGGCGATTTGCCCTTTGAAAGTTTCCAACGTGTGATTGAAATACTTTTTTCATCGCACTAGCGCCGAAACTATTACGCAAAGGTCCTACATTTTTACGATTCATCGGGTGGTATTACGAATGAGCTATCACCAGTTTTTAACAGAACCACGCAAACGGACGATTATTCGGGGATAAGTTCACGTGCTACACCTACACTTCTTACCGCGAGGGCACGCGAAACGGCTCCTTCGTCCTCCATCATCCCGCGTCATTTGTTTCGAGCTCGACTCCTTCTTCCCGAGTGTTTTTTCGTTCCTAAAGTTACCCGAAAAACGTTAGAATTTCATTAAAATCCGTCTCCCGCAATGCTGGGGAAAATTAAATAAACGTAGCGACAAACAAAAAGTGGGTCACTAACGGCTATACCGCGAGCGCCGCTCCGGAGGGTAAAAGGAAAAAAGGCAGGGGGTGAAAAGGCTCGGGCTGAGGTGGGTGTATAGCACAAGGTGTGCCGCCGGGAGCCGGGAGGGAGAGAGAAGAATGACCGCGGCGTGAACACTTTGGGTCGAGCGGCGTGGGGGCGGCCCTCGGTTTTCTAGTTAACGCCGCCGGGAAAAATTGTCTGGTCTTACCGAGCACTAAAGAGTTTAGCGAGTCGGAGCTGGGAGACGCGGCTGCGGGCGAAGGGCTAAGTACAGCGAGAGCGGAAAGTAAGAACTCGGGAGCCCGATGAGAGGGATAAAGGCACATTCTACTTGGCGAGTCGATATTTTAATCTCCACGAGCTGGCCGTACCCTTGTCTCGTCCCTCGGCTGTATGCGCGCAGTATGGCATACGGTATGTATTTTCGCGTACATCCGTACACGGGCGAGAAAGAGGAGTGGGGAAAAAATTCCAACGGAGGGGGACTGCCGAGTAAAAGAGCGCGCGGGGAAACCAGGGGTCGCCGGATGTGCGCCCGGATCGGTCATAGGCGCGCCGGACGTTGCGGAGCGCGCGGATCGGAGGGACAGCGCTCTGGGAGAGAACGAAAGTACGGACACTGCGCGCGTGTCGGCACACGCGGGTCACAAGAGTTTCGATCAGGGCACGTGCACGGATGGGGGCCAGGCTGAATGGTCCGCGCCACGGGGGCGTGTCGTGTTTATTAAAAAGGAAAAAGGTAAGCAAAAGGAGAGCGTTTTCCAAAGTGCGGGTCGCGCGGTAGAAACGCACGCCCGGCTGGCCGCGGAGCAAACGGGTCCGTCCGCAGTGTACTTATTGCCCGCCGGAGCGCGGCTCGAGTGAACGCTCGAGAGGAGGCATCGGCGATATTTCTTCCGCGGTTTGCCCAAGCCGGGGACCGGAGACTCGCCCTCGCGGCCGCGCGGAATTCCAAAGTTCGAAAATCCGGTAAATTGGCTGCTGGTTAACGGGAGGGAGTACAGAGGGGGCCGGGCGACCGATCTCCCTCGCCGCCGCAGCTGTCCTTGGTAATCGCGACACGTAGCGCGGGGGATGTAGTATAGGTATCGTACACTCACCTCCCGTATTGTGGGCCAACTTTGGGTGGCCGATGCGAGTTCAGGTGTATATGTATACATGTATACTTGCCGGCGTTCGCTCTGATCGCAACCCGCAATTCGGAGGATCGCCGTATCACGGGTGCGCACTTTTTCGAGATTCGTTCGCCGCGAGAAAATGGGCCCTGCGAGGGGAAGGGGGATGCGGCGGTTCCCTTTCGGGACTAAGCCTCGGTGCAGGGCGTCCGCGTAATCGCGGATGGTCGAGGATATCCCCGAAGGGCCGCGCCAAGCCGGGAGAAAGGGAGCCGATGGTCCTGCCCTTCGAGTGCTCCTCTTCAGGAGGAGCTTTTCTCTGTCTCTCCAAACTGCTCCTCGGCTCTGAGAAGCGCCATTTTCCACAAGTTCGCGTTCACAAAAGATGTTGCGATGTGTTTTCGAACGTTGGAGCGTTAATTGCACGAGCAGGTAGTACTGCTGCGCAGTGTGATGGATCGATGCATACGTAAATCCGTTGGCGCGAACCGCGCGCGTGGGATGTACAGCCGGCAACAAATTCTCGACGGGGGGAGGAGCGAGCGAGAATTACGGGCGCGTGAGACAAAAAGGATCGGCGGTGAGCGGCCGATTGAAATTCTAATTCGAAAATTCGCCGGGACCGACCGCACTGGACGCGCGAATCCGTGTACATTGGTGCTGCACGCAGCAACGTAGCGACGATTAATTTCCTCGGGCGCATCCGTAGACGCCCGCCGCCAATCATTGGAAAATGGCTCGACCGGCCGGGCAATCGGGGCGCGCGTCGAACTGTAGCTAGGCCGGTGTACGCGTAGTTTCTGAACGTTGAGAGTGACTTTTGTTGCGCTTTTTATTATTTTTCGCAACGGAAGAGGCTTTAGCTTCTTTTCCATACAGTCCTAATGGCTTTGGAATTAGCCTTTCTCCGGCATCTTTCACTGATTGTTATATGTATACGTGCCTGTACCACATGAGCACTTGTACACTCGGAAAAATACCCCGATCTTCTGGCACGGGCGTCGTGAAAAAGTATTTTGCATGAAATAACTCTCTCCGCGCTCTTTTGAGACTACAGTAGGTATGCACCGATGCGATCCAGCGGGAGCACTACCAGCACTGATCTCTCGTCCGGGAAAAGAAGTTTGGTCGTCCTCCCAATGGATACGCGATTTCTCAACTTTACATTTCCACCTCGAACTTTTATTTCTGTATCTTTTGGGTCCTTTTTTCCTTCCCACGCGGGGACTCGGCCAATGACCCTACTTCCGCTGGAGGAATCCCCTTACAGCCCAACGCTATTTCGAAATCCCCCTGCGGATCCCCTCTTTTCCTACCCAATAAGGATACTTCCGGGGATTCCAAAAAATCACCTGAGAAAGCTTTCTCTCCACTGTTACAATTTTTTCACTCCCAACTGTGAAATCTTACATTCAGCGCCTTCTGTTCTATTGTTGCCGAAAAATTCCATGCCTATAGATCCATAAGCGACGTTAAAAGTACACACCACATACTTACTTGCCAACAGGATGGCGGAGGGGTAAGGGGTCCTCCTAATCAGTCATCCGCTCCGGAGAGCCATTCATGTATATTATACAGCACCACGTGCAAGACGAGGCTCGATCCCGTGTCCGTTTTCCATCGGATCGTTCGTTACCCTCGTCCCCGCGCTAATATCGATCCCGCCAGCGTGAAATGTCGCACAATGCATCCTCGAGGTGTGAGTAACGTTCGAAAACTTTGAACGGCATCGAATCAAAGACGATGCTTGCGGAGCGAGGTGATTTATGTGTTTCGCGCGAAGTCGCGGGAACTCTTGGCACTATATGCGCGGAATATGTAGGCTGGAGGGGCATCGTGGAGGGGGGGGGGGGAATTGTTATGCGAGCTGGATCTCCCAAACGTGAACTTATATTATACACCGCCGCCTCGGCTATAATAATTCGCGGCCACTTTTCTTCTCCACTGCACATACCCCGGTCCCGTAATCCCATGCACGTTCTCGACGACTCGCTCGGACGACGTAGGGGCGGCTCGCCGGCGAAAGGGGATTACTCGCCCGGGACTTTTAACAAGTTTTGCACTGCTACGGCTTCCCCGGGCAATTATTATCATTTTGGAAAACTCGAGTTTGAGCGGTAAGTGCACTTTATGCGGAGGCGTCATGGCTATCTTCTTCTTCTTCTTCTCCTTTTTTCTCTTCGGCGCTGCACGCCAAGCAGTGGCCACTCGTCTTTACGAGTGAGAATGTCGCGCCTTGAGATTTGAATTTGCAGGAATGAAACGGGGGAAACGTAGCGTTTGATTACACCGATAAATTTTGAAAGTAGCGCAGCGCACCTTACACTTTTCCACCGTTCAAGGGTCTCGTAATCTTTTACATTTTTTTTTTCGTACTATAAAAATTATCCAACACTCCGGCATCAGGCTCCGTATGCACCTGTGTATAATCCATTACCGCTGCGTTGCAGGTCTTCGACAAACGCAACCGCGGCTACATAACAGCCTCGGATCTCCGGGCGGTGTTGCAGTGCCTGGGCGAGGATCTCTCCGAGGAGGAAAGTAAGTTATTTCCCGTGAAAAATTGCGAGTAATTTAATATCTCCCCCGGGGAGAAAATCACGCTCTATACCCTGTACATCTATATACATACACTTACACAAAGAGCTTTCGCAGACCATCAACGTATATATACAGGTACACCGTCATGCATGAAAAAAAAAAGCGAACGAGCGCTCGTATAATATATACTTATACACAGACAGTAATAGGTATTACAGCTGCAGGTACTTACTCTGGTTTAGGGGGGGAATCGAATTATGCAGTAGACGGGCTAAATGGAAGTGGAGGAGCCGGGAGGTTTACGCGTGACAGGTAGGGGGGTCGACCTGAAATTTCACGCGCCCCGCAGTGTCCGCGTCGAAGACTTAAGATTGTTTCGCGCGAGTCTCGTATATCACGAGCCAACAATGTCGTGGGCGCACCGCCGCCGCCGTGAGCTTTGTGCTGGAGCTATTATAGAGGTATAGGGGTCGGTTGGTAGCTTGGCCGTGCCATTGTTTTTGCCTGATGCCGGAACTTTTGTTGTCGCTCGAAAAATTAAAACTTGGCCCGCGACTTTTTTTTTTTTTTTTTTTTTTTTTTTTTTTTTTTTTTTTTTTTTTCTTTTCTCTTGGTTGTTTCATTCTTTTGATTGAAATTTTTACGTTCCGCGTTATATATACGTGCATTTACCCTGCCCCTGTTTTTATGTTACGCCGTCCGGATGAAAAGGAGAACAAAAAGTTTTTACAGCACTGCGAGTTATAATGAGGTACAGCGAAGCAGAGGGGCAGGCATGATGTTATATATATATATATATCTACCCTACTCATAGTACGCATAAACTTTAGCTGCGAGCTCGATGAAGTTCGACGAGCGTAAATTTTGACGCTCCTCCTCCCGAGCACTTTTCCGGGCAATCTTACGCCCAACTTTCTTGCCCACTCAAATTTTCCGCCCCGACTGCATCCGGGTATTCGTCGCTCAATCCAGCCGATCGTCCCGCTTTTGTCCCTTGTCGCCTGCGCTTATTAACAATATCGTGGAATTTTTTATCGTCATCTGTACACTATTAAAGATCGTCAACACCTTCTGGATGGTTTTACACAATATTGTCCTTCGTACAATAATTCAGCGTATACGCATGTACATTGGAGAGATGACGAACGTACCTTGAAAAGGCCACGTACGTAGTGACCATTTTTCTTCGGGTGAACGATACAGGGGTCGTGCGTTCTATATACTATACAGGTGGTATTTGTACAATGATGGATCGACGACGACAAATTCCGACAGGAAATTATTAAAAGACGAGAGTCATCGCGGTTCAGTAGGATATCTCTTGCCTGCAGCTGCACGCGTAGATATTTCTCCTTCGATTCCGAGCCACCGGACAAGTGATAAAAGTGGTAGATAAAAATTTTATCATCCAGACGCGGTCCGTCGGAGTGACATTCAACGGCAAGGGGGGCTTTATTTTAGTAATAAATATGTTTCATATGATAAACCACGCCTAATTATGCACGACACGCACACGCACATTAATACAAGCACGCGCCCCTCCGAGTACTTGAAATCGACCCTTGAAATCATATCCGATACCACGGACAATAACTCGTATCTTCTCGTTGCAGTCGAGGACATGATCAAGGAAGTGGACGTGGACGGGGACGGGCGAATCGATTTCTATGGTAAGACGCGAAATCAGCCGGCACCAGAGCGTAAACTCACTTTTGATCTACTAATACACTATCCTCTCGTGCTGCCTGCTGCACCGATGCGCCTCTAATAACCGCGAGTGTCAGTGCGGGCGATGCACGGGCGGCTTTCCCCTCGGATACATATAATATTGTATTTATATACGCGCGTGTATATAATACAGCGAATTTACGAGCCAATGAATCTCGATTGATCGGATTATACGTATGGTGTTTGTTGCCGCGGAGAAAAAGTCGCGCTCGCGTGCATCTTTTCAATCCTAAGTTATATACACGCACTAACGTGAAATCGTACAAAAACGTTAATGATACAAAATGATATTTGCATTGAAATTCCAAGAGTTCGTCCGAGCGCTGGGAGAGCCGGGGATCGACGACGACGACGACGAAGACGAGGAGGAGGAGGATATCGAGGTGGTCGAGGCGGAGCAGCAGAGACTGGTGGTCGAGAGCTTCGTGGAGGAGGAAGGTATAAAGGCTCGGGATGAGGAGCCGTCGTCGACGCCACCCTGAACTGACGTCGGGGTGCGCACGAGCCGATAGGCATGTATATGTACGATCGTCGCCAGCCACGCGCGGTCGGACCGTCGATCGATCGATCGGTGGTGCGTGCGAATAAATGGCTTTACACGAGCGCCCGGCTCGTCCAGCGCGAATATGAGAAAATGCGTTCCAGCGTCGGCGGCCGATCGCTCGTTTTACCGCGCGCGATTATTCGTCAAAGCCACTTTATCGCTCCGTATACGTGTGTACGACTCGATGGCGGTGCTGCATCACGGTCCGGTGCTCGCGGAAAGACCGACCGCGCGCCACGCGGCTGGACGTGATTTTTTTGTCCACCCCCTCGCCCCTTGTTCTTTCATCGCGATTTTCATTTGGATTTTATGACTGGAAAGACTAGCTGCGCGGAAGCGACCGGCCTCGCTCGGGGGGACAAACTTTTGATCTCGCGGCGCAAACGAAAGCGTAACTCTCTTTCCACATCCCTCTTACTGTTTGTGTAGGATATTTCAAATCCATCTTTCGTCTCACTGTCAGGCTGCACTTCCGCTCTGTATAGTATACTCACGGGTAATAGAAATCACGAATAGAGGATTTTGTTAATGCTGTTTTGAATATCTGATCAAGTATAGTGTGGAAGCTTGATCTTTCGAACTTTGAAAAACAAAATTACAGATACAAGAAAGTATTTCTTAGAATAGTCGCACGATCGAATGTTTTTTTTTAAACAAGATCCGCATACACTGAGAGGAATGATTGATGGGAAATTGGAAAATATTCTTGGAATAAAAGAGTGGTATATTTGGGTATCGCGATAATATGTTATTCAATCGGTTCTTAGAACATTCTCTTGATTATATTATTCCAGTACAAGACTTTGCATTGCAATAGCAAAGAATTATCATTGATGCAGCTAACGACAAAATCGACATTTGGATACATTTATTAGCTGTGATGTATCGTCTTTTTAAAATATATAAAACGAAAATTTTATCGAAAAAAATGTTACCTGTCCATCATGACATCGCTAATGTTTTTAAGCGTAATATTCCAAAGACTTATTGAAAAGTAATGATTGTATACATTGCATATTGAAATAATAAATGTTCTTCTGATTCCTGTATTCTTCTGGCGAGTTACGCATATTATAAAACAAAAACAAACGATCAATCACGATAAGTATTATAATATATTTAAGTGTCAATATTTCACACGAATTTGATTACTTCGATTACACAAAGACTTTGATAGGTGCGAGTGTGGCTTTCTCTGTGAGAAACTTTGCAGCATCAATCGCACTATTTATAATACTAATGATAATTATAAGAATTTAAATTAGGAACTACATAAGTATCAATTTACCTCATTCTGTTAACTTGGTATTTAATATCTATTTTACGAAACAATCAGTCAAATCAATTTGACACACAAATGTTAAGGACTACAATTTGTAACAATCAGTCAAATCAATTTGACACACAAATGTTAAGGACTACAATTTGTCTGTATTGTAAGCTTCGGAAGATACACTAACGACTCTTTTTAATTTCACAAGAATTTTTCGCATAACGCATGCACACATACATTATTAGATACTTATCCACTTGTGTGTTCTGAAATATCAGTATTCGAATTTACCCACAAGTATTTTTTATTATTATTATTATTATTATTTATTTTATTTCAAAGTGTTGGAATTTACATATTTTAATTACGTAGTAATCGATGAATTTTATTCTCAAAGTATGTTCGCTGAGTTGCTGTAATTTTCAGATGAAAATACAATGATTCAAACAGCACCTTATTATTAATTCATATATACAAATTAAACGTACACTGACTATTTCATCGTATGGTGTTTGAACTCGCAAAGATAGTAAAGTAAAAAATATCTTGTGATGCTTCAATTAAGTAATTAAGTACGCTGATACTTTATTGGAACAGAGAGTGATTTTAGAGCTGCTCGATGTGCTCAGTAAAAAAGAGCCCGTTATAGCTCGCCTCGCATACTGATTTTTTGTATAAGCATTATGCGTATGAGAAATTAAAAAACAAAAGTACATTTTTGGTACATTTTTGGGGTGCAGAAAAATGGATTATTGCAGAAATTTTCTGAGAAGTACTTCGTTGTAACTACCTACTTTTTCTTCCCCAACCTATTAATAAAACATAAATTCTTACCGTGTTTTTTAGGCCTTAGCAATATATTTTTTCTTCAGTCTTTTTAAATATTTCTCTTGAAAACATTCAAAACACTCGAGGGTCTTAAGCTTTTGCAGAATTTCGAATATCTATGAGTGCGTACAAGTATTATCAATACATACATATAAGACGAAGTACGTATCCATTAAAAAAAATCGAAAAGCAAATATTTTATTTACTTCAGTAACTGTTCCTTGAAATTAGGTAAAAACGGGTTCCTTTACTTTTTCGCGGGGGTCTCATGTCGATAACTCCCACCATCACTTTGTTTCATACATAATATTGTATAATGAACCGGTTTATTATTTACAACTCTGAAACTGCTGATACTGTAACTGTTTTTTATTGGAGTATCGAATAACAGTATTACTTTCGAACCTTCTGTAAGTAGTATACTAAAACTTATAAATTTTATTTAAAGTTCAAGACAAAGATCGTTTAAACTTCCTCTGTGCTGCGGGTACACATACAAATATACTATCTGTAACAACACACGCCAAACGCTCACATGTAAACGAAAAAACGAATATTGATTTGGGCTTACGAAAATCAAATGACTGACTATTTATTTTGTACAATATAACGATGTGATTTACAATGATACTGGTAAAAGCAATACGTGAGTATCAAAGTACTACCATGTATATGGTATATTATAATGTTGTTAACAATTCATCGAGCCACGTTATTCTATTCGCAAATATCAATCAAAAGAGATTATTTCTGCTCTGCTAATCTAATTATAAGAATGCTTGTAAATTTGAATGCATTTAACTATTTTAAGGATTCAATAAATCTATGATGAACAGCAAAACTGCAGAATAAGTGTCATTTTCAATATATAATTTTGTTCGACGCAATTCGAAATATTTTTAACTATTTAATGTGTATACGCAGTATTATGTTTATTTTTTATTATTAAGTAGATTCGTAGAAACGAAAGGATGTTGGTCAAGGAAAGTCTGAAGGAATA
Organism: Copidosoma aretas; assembly: GCA_030522625.1. Lineage (NCBI taxonomy): Eukaryota > Metazoa > Arthropoda > Insecta > Hymenoptera > Encyrtidae > Copidosoma > Copidosoma aretas. The sequence continues at coordinate 13,199 of JAPYYV010025063.1, forward strand.
TAATGGTTCATTGAAAAAAAAAAAAAAACAACGGAAAATGTTTTATTAACTTCATTTTTATTAGCGATAAATAAACTTACGTATCTATACAATAACAATATATACTCTCATAATTCTCAGAAAATATAAGATCTATCTGCAGTGATTCGCGAGATCAGTGACCTCTTTTTTTTTTTTGTTTAATTTGTTATCTGAAATAATGTGACTCTGCACGCATCGACGATCTAACGAAGTAGAGCTTAAAATCGTTTCGATAATCACAATTTTTTCAAACAATTAATAACGAACAGTTGTCAAGCGATGCGTCATCCTAATCATCTCAAAATTTTCAATATACAACGTGTTTTCATCAGTCTCTCCGTTTGACCGACCAGCGTCATGGAGTCACGCAAAAAATACACCACGTTTGTAAACAAGAATTTTAATTTTTTATTTTTACCTCTTTGTAGAACATTTGTCGTTACATTTTACGTAAAAAGTCACGTGGCCCTTTTTTGAAGCAGGTAAGTGAAACAATGTTTACAATTATGAATAATTACGTTATGCAGTAATTGGTTTACGTACACTATAAATATGTCGGTATATATTTGTTACATATGCAGAATATTACACATGCCTTAACAATAAATGGGTAGGTGAAAGAAGATTCGTTGTTGACATGATAATCCTACCAAATTTTTTTTTTTTTCTTGTTTTTTTATGATTTGATTATCTTGTTTTCTTCAAATCACAATTGGCCTTATTTGTTTTTGTCTGTTTAATTGCTGCTGTTTTCTAATGTATTCATTATTTATTCATAGGATAACTACTCCATGCTTATCGCGGAATTTCTTTCACGAAAATAAGATGGATTATTTTGCATCAGTATAGGACACAGTAACTGAAATTTGATGAATTCTTTTATAACCCTCATGTTTTTGTCACCCTAACGATATCTATCAAAGTATAAAGGGAAAAATTACACTACGATAAAATGCTATATTTGCATAGTTGACAGTAAATTACACATCTTAGATGTTAACAAGTTGCAGAATTGAAATTCAGGCATTATTTACATTCAGAATATAGTAGAATGTGAATCTCCAATTAGTTATTCAAGAATTAAAGGAGAGACGCAATCGTTTAATATCGAAGCTTATGAAAAAATATATCAACTATCTAGTTTTATTAGCTTCATATTTTTCTCTACTATTATACATATAGTCCCAGAGCACTTGATCGTGTTTAACGGGACAAAAAAAAAAAAAAAAAAAAAAAAAAACCACGCAACAACAATCCGTATTATATATATCTCCCTAGAATAAAATTTTCTTTATTCTGAAAGCACCACATTCATCAAACACTTGTATGACACATAAATCAGTTCATTTATAGAATCGATACAAGTTTGTCCCGATTAGACTCGCATGTCTGTACCAGACTTAACATTTTATTCTAATGATTTTTTAAACTTTTTCAATCGGACACTGTCGCCAATGCCTGAAATACTGTATTTATTATTATTATTATTATTATTATTATTATTAATATTATGAATATTATTATGTCCCACAGACGTTTTACCTTCAGAACGTCTAATAAATTTTATCATTTTCAGCACACTAGGAGGAATCTTAAAAATTTTTTAAAAAGATATCATGCTCACTCGTTTTAAAAGTTTTTTTTAATTTTTATTCTTTTTTTTTTTCATTAAAAGTTCCATTCCAACGTAGGAAACATTCATGCACTTCTTAAAACATGTGTGTATATATAAAATTGATTATGACCAAAGTTCGTAGTTTTACCTGACCGTTGTAAAACATACGATATTGTGACTAATCCCTCAAAGTAAAAAAACATACCAACACTAATTTGAGCGTCATCATCGATCGAAATTGTTTATCAAGCACCTTGCACGTTTCATGCTGTTTTTGTTCCAGTTATCGTATTATTGGCTTTGTTTATCAAGTAAATCTCGAAGTTCCAATCTTTTTATTCCAAATGCTATTCTTTGATTTTGATTCTTGCAAAGTAGCGTTGTCAAAGTTTATATTTAAAAAAAAAGGCTTTGTAGAGTTGACAGTTATCGAATTTTCTTTAAAAATTCATTAAAAACACGAAGGCCTCTGGATTATTTTATTACTACCAACCCTACTATAAAAGGAATTCAGACCAGAGCTTTTACAAGTGTTACAACTCATATCACAATCCTTTTACGTTTAATAATATTTAAATTCTGAAAAAATGCTGACATTACTTCGATGTGCTTTCGAATTTAAATGAAATAGCATTGATGCTTAACTCACTCTGTTACAATAAATTGGAATACTAAGAAGTGAATTTTCAGTGAGCATTTTTTATCAATAAAAAATACGAATAAAACATTCAAGGAATCATTCAGTGTCAGCAAATGGTTTGAAATTAATCGAAGACACTTGAAATCACAATTGCGTTTATCATAGAAAAATATAAAAAATAACACGATGTGTGAAAATTTACAATGAAAAGGATGTCACATGGTGGCACATTTCAGATTGTTCCTTTGGATGATTTGCGCTTTCGTGGATAACATCCAAATAAAGGTAACAAACTAAAAAAAAAAAATTATCCTCAACGCTTCTAGGAGCTCCTCAGCGACAGCGCACCGTCAAACAATGTATTCGTAAATCAACTAAACTAGATCAGATATCTATATATATTTATATATATATATATATATATATCTACAACGCCCTTCCTCCTACGGCTCAGTCATTCCCAAACGTATGCAAACAGCGCAATCGCGATAGAAAAGAATTTTTAAAAAAAATCAATCGGTAAAAATCAACTTTCTCGCTCCTCGAACCCCGACGTAAAAGGGTCTCTGAGCCAACAAGACGACAAAACGGTCGTGGAATGTAGAGCTAGCCTCGAGCGCCCCCTAGCAGCGTTCGTACTGTTTCAGCCGGCCGGCAGCAAACAGGCTGCGCCGCTTCGAGTTTGTCCACCTGAGCTCGACCGACTCTCACGATACCGGCTCCTCGTCGGTCTCGTCGTCGTCGATCCGCCTGTTCGACGCCGTGCTGCCGGACAGACCGACCGAGCTGCCGGAGCCCGACGACGTCACGAGCGGAATCGCGCTAAAGGAGTTTGTGCGCGGTCGCCGGTGCTGGCGCTTCTGGAGCTGCTCATCCGTGCCGGCACCGTTGCTGCTGACGTTCTGGGCGGATATGAGGGGCCGCAGAGCCGAGCGTAGGGACCAGTACAGCCGGGGGTACCTGTCCAGTCTGGCATCTTCCGATTCCGCGTCTTCCTCTTCTTTGTTGATTCTCTGCCAGCAAAACGCAACGTTTTACGCCATTGTAAATCAACGTCAACACCATACAATCTATACTTACGTTTCCATTGGGCCTGGTGGCACCCGCGGGCGGTTCCCTGGATACTGGGAGCTTCTTGCCGTCGGCAAACTGCCTGAGCGCCTTATCCCGCACGTAGACGAAGGGCCTGACGACCCTGAGATCCTGCTCGCGTATGTAGTAATGGGCCTTCATCGTCTTGAGCTTGCCGTTGTTGAAGAACGAGCCGAGAAATCCCTCGGTGAGGTCGTCAAAGTTCTGCCCGAGAGCCAGGACGTTGTAGCCGTGGCTTTTGGCCAGGGCGTATAACTTTGCTCGCATCGCCTTCTCGCAGAAACTCGTGCACGACGACGTGGCTTTGCAGGCTGCAGCACCATTGTCACCCAGATTGTCGATCAGCTCCCCGCAGAAGTAGGGTACGCCAAGGGCACTCAGATAGGCGGTCACGTGCTGCTCGGGCTCCCGTGCCACGCTGGCCACGCCAATTTCAAAATCCACGCCCTTCGACCTCCCGTAGAAGCGGTACTGGTGTAGCGCGTGCAGGAGGCTCATCGAGCTGGCGCCCCCGGGCGTCAGGCACAGTAGCAGCCTATCCCCGTCCCGGATCATGTTGAACTCCTGGAGGGCCTCCACAGTTGGCTTCCAGACGTTCTTCGGCGGACAGTGCCACGGGCCTGAAAACTGTGGCTGCTGCTCTTCATCCGCTTCCGCCGAGCCCTCGAGATTCTGGGTCGTCGTCGTTGCCGAAAAAAAGGTCTCGTCGTCCTCGGACAGGTCGTCGTTCGGCCGGGCCTGCCTGCAGAGCCCGAGGCCAGCAGCGGCGGCCCCGAGGCGTGGCCTACCGCTGCGCCCACAGCACCCGTTCGAGCTCGACTCTGCACTGCTGCTGCGCCCGAGCTCAGGCACGGAGCCGTCCACCGAGCGATCGCTGTCCTGGAAGCTGAGATTTATGCCGCTGTCCTGCGAGCTGACCGAGTTCACGGCCGAGTAGATCTTGGGGAGGTTCTTCTCGGGCTCGCTGTGCTCGGCCTCCTCGTCGTCGTCCGTGTTGGCGCTGGTCGCCGCTGATGGTTGCTGAGGTTTCCCGAGGCTCGGCGGATTCTCGGTCGTCGGGCTGGGCTTAACGACGTAGATTACCGTCTCGTCGGAGGAACACTCGGACGACATCTTGCTCTCGTGCTGCGACAGCTCGCTAACCTTGCCGGGCAGGATGGGGGTGCGGCAGCGCGAGTTCTTGTGATGCTGCTGCTGCTGCTGCTGCTGCTGCTGTCGTTCGGAGAGGCTCGATGGTAGGCTTGATACCATGGCGCGCCTGCGGTCCGAGGGCGAGGCGCAACCGGAAGATCTGTCGTCCGGCGAGTACCTGCGAGTGGAGTTATTGTGATTTTTGTATCGTGCGGAAAAGTCTTCGGATAGAAACTCTCAAAAAAGGAGTATATATTTGCGAGAAATGGGTCATTGGTTTTATACTGCTTTTATTAATAGATCACTAACAAAATTGGTTTTATTGAAATGCCAGTTTAAGTTTATATAATATTGTAAAATGAAGATCCCCAAATGTAAACTAATCAGTCAAAAATTATCAGCTGCAAAAATGAGCTGTAATTATAGCTATGTACTTATCTAGCGCTGGAATTATGCCTACATTGTACAGCTATGAAAATGTGTAAAAAAACAGCTGTAAGTTACCGGTGTTTGGAGAACTATCAATTGCGACAGTGAAATGAAACCAATTTTTTTTTTTTTTTTTTTTAAAATTTTCGCTTTGTTTTTACCAACAATCACCAGTCATTTAAATTCTAGCTGCAACAAGTATAGGTAATCGCAGCACATTAGAGCTTATTCTAGTAGCTGATAATTTGTAACCGATGACAATTAAAAATAGTCAAAAGTAGTTCTGTAAAGATTCATTAAATTTGTATTCACCTGTGTAGCCCATCGACGGAGTTGACGACGCAGCGGATCTCCGACTTGACTTCGCTGGCCATCTCCTTGGAGAACTCCATCAGGTACTCGGCGATGTCGCTGGCGGAGAACGAGTCGTTCTGCTGCTGCTGCTGTCTCTCGAGCGTCCGGGGGTGTTGGGCGGATTGATGGTGGTTATTGTGGTGGTAGTGGTGAGAGGACGAGTCGTTAATACCGCTCTCGGAGAGGGCGTCGTCCACCTTCGATATGACCTCGCGCAGCTCGCACTTAATCTCGGTGGCTAGCTCCCGCGTGCGCTCCTTGAAGTAGGCGCGCAGATCGTCCTCGGAGCTCTGTCTCAAGCCCGAGGAGAGTACGGGCGAGGATCGGCCCAGCCTGTGATGGGCCCCGATCGCCGTGTCGAACGAGGACGAGGAGGTCGCGCTGCCCAGCGGGGGAGAGGCGGCCGACACGTGACCGAGCGAGGAGGCGGATCTACCGGCACCGCCGTCCACGTCGGTCTGGCTGCTGCAGCTGCAGTGCCGGTGACGTTGGGACGAGCCACCCTGGGCGATGCCAAGACTGGCGAGGGTCTGCGGGCTCAGGGGAATCGGCACCGGCGACGTGGTGCCCGGAATCGAGCCGCTGCGGCCGCGGCACACGCTGGAGCTGCCCAGAGAGTTGCAGCGCACTCGAGCAACGTACGTGGGCGAGTCGTCCGTTGAGCCCAGGGCGCAGGAGTGGCTGCTGCCATCCGTACTGCCGCTGCTGTTGTTGTTACTGCTGCTGCTGCTGCTGCTGCTGCTGCTGCTACTGCTGTTGTTGCTGACGCTGTTATCATTGGCGTGATGATGCTCGACGCCCACCAGCCGCGCGATGGCCGGTTTGCCCGAGCCCAGGATCCCGACCGCCGCCGTGGTTACGGCCTCGCCCACGGCGAACCTCACGGGCATCGGCGAGCCCGGACAGGTGGCCGGTAGCTTTTTGGCACAAGCTAACTCCTCGTCCTCCTCGTTGTCGTCGTCGTCAATGTCGCAGCTCCTGGCCATGCCCTTGATCTTGCGGAGCTCGACTGTGGCGGAGGAGGCGGAGGAGGAAGTCGCGGTGCAGCTCAACGCGGGCAGGCTACGGTGGCGCGGCGAGCTCGGCGAGATCGGGGCCTTCTTCGCGCATCCTCGCGGCACGTCGCTGTTCAGCCTACGCATGCCGACGAGACTGTAATTATCGGGATATTTTAACGCGTGATGCGATTAATTTTATGGGAAGAAATTCGGTCGAACTATAAACTATATAATGTGGTTGATGAGTTTATTATATGACCCTGCAAGTATAATGAACCGACTAACCACGAGTTCTCGAGCAGCGCGAGCCTGTAGCTGATGGGATCGAAGGGCACGTGGTGCTTGACGTTCTGCGAGTGACCGAGCAGTAGGTCCTGGGCCTCCCGGGGCAGCATGAACCAGCGCAGGGCCTCGCTCCGCTCGGCGAACGAGACGCTACGGTCTATCTGCATGGGAAACTTCTGGGCCATCTTGCGCGCCCGATTGAATATGTTGCGCGCCGTCTGCAGGCAGTCGGAATGACTCTGGGGAAAGATCCCGGGCCCGGAGACGCGGCGCTCCGTCGCGCTCATCCGTCCGTCCGTGTAGCGTATCGAGCCCAGCCAGCGCCGGTCCTTGAACACGCTGTTCGTGTGGTGGCGCCACTCACCGGTCTCCGGGTTGAGCACGTACTGGGGCAGCAGCTTCCAGCCCTCGGTGGCCACCATTTTCAGGGCCTCGAGGACGAAGCCGATCTCAAAGTCCGACATGAAGTAGGGTAGCGTGAGCCGCGCGAAGCCCGGGCGCAGTGTCTCGGCGTTCGAGTCGTCGCGATACCCGTTGCTGCTGCTGCTGCTGCTGCTGCTGCTGTTGTTGTTGGTCTGGTTCTGTTTGCTGCTGCAGAGAACGACGTGGGCGTGTTTTTACAAATATTCGCCTCGAGCACTCTCGTATAAACGGAGAGGAAAATGATAAAAGCTTATCTCCGTAGCAGGAGCGCCTCGTACTCCCTGGCCAGCTTCTCGTCGATGCCCATGAGATCGTGGGCGTAGCGTCCGGCGCAGGCGCATCCACCGCGAGCCTGGACGCCGAACACGTCGTTCAGGACAGCGCAGACGAAGTTGTGGTGGAGAAAGGTGCCGCGCGGGTGGCGCACCATGAACGAGAAGGTCGGCAGCCGCTTGACGTTCTGCGAGCTACAGCCCAGCAGTATCAGCTCGGGTATCGTGCGCACGTGCGACAGCACTTGCCTGCGGATCGACAAAGTGTGAGGG